>ML275991.1:0-26597 GCA_005239495.1 Nicotiana undulata
CCCCCCTTACACTAAGCCTCCAATGGAATTGCTATAAAAATTGTTTTACACGAGATTTTTATGGAAACTTGGGATTTTTATGAAAAGATCCGAAATGGGAATTTTCCCGACTCGATATATTTATTTTCTGATGTTTATCACATGGTTTTACTGATTTTAAATGCTCGTCACTGCACTCAAGTCTTTAGTTATAATGGTTACCCGTTACTCCCTGCACCTTGTGTGCAGATCCAGGTACCGGGTCAGAGCGCTAGCTGATTTATATTTGCTTTGGAGCTCATTCGGGGATTGAGGTAGTTGTTCGCCGTCCGCAACATGTCCTTTTTCCCTTTCTATTCTATTGATTTTACCTATTCCAGACTTGTATTATAAATGAAATAGTATCATATTGTATCACTCTTTAGATGCTCATGACGGTTGACTCCAGATGTTTGGGGCTGTGTTTAGACTTTTGATTATTTTTATTGTTGGAAATGCTTAAATGTAGAACTTTAATGGAATATGAGATAACTTATGTCTTAAACGGAAAGTCTTATTTGTTATTCTCGCTAGATTGGCTAGCCTAGTATCATGATAGGCGCCATCACGGCCAGTTTAGGTTTGGGGTCGTGACAAGTTGGTATCAGAGCCTATGTTACATAGGACTCCCCAGTCATGAGCAGGTTTAGTAGAGTCTTGCGGATCGATACGGAGACGTTTGTACTTATCTTCGAGAGGCTACAGAACCCTTAGGAAAAATCTCACATTCTTGAATTTTGTCGTGCGAATATGTTGATTCTAGAAACTAAACTTCTGTTGTTTCATTCTCTCACAGATGGTGAGGACACGCGCTACCGATCAGGGTGACCAGACACCAGCTAAAGCAGCGAGAGGTTGAGGTCATGGTAGAGGTAAGGGTGCAACCTGCGCAGCAGTCGGGGCAGTACATGTAGACCCACCTACTATTCAGGATTAGCTCCCCGTCGTAGATGTTCTAGCGGGACCGGCTCAGGCACCGGCAGTGCCTATTGTGATTCCGGGTCTTCAGGAGACTCTGACTTAGATTTTGACTGCGTGCACCAGTCTGGCACAGGCAGTCCCTATTCCTACTACCGCCGCTACTTCTCAGGCCGGGGAAGGCACTCAGACTCCAGCTACCCAGACACCTGAGCAGGTGGTTCAGGGGCTCCAAACACCGGGGGCAGTTCCAGCTCAGTCGGTTGCCCCAGCTTAGGATTTTGTGATTCCAATCATGCCAGATGACGAGCATCGTAGGTTGGAAAGATTTGGTAGACTTCAACCTTCTACATTTAGTGGTGCTGGGGGAGAGGATGCCCAGGGTTTCTTATACAAGTGTTAGAGGATTCTTCACACTGCAGGGATACTGGAGACCAGTGGGGTCTCGTTTACTACTTTGCAGTTCTCAGGAGCTGCATTCACTTGGGGGGAGTCTTATGAGAGGCGCAAGCCTGTTGGTGCAGCACCCCTTACTTGGAAGCAGTTTTCCACTCTCTTCTTAGAGAAGTATGTTCCCCAGTCTCACAAAGAAGAGCTGCGTAGACAGTTTGAGCAGCTACGTCAGGGTGAGTCGACAATGTCACAGTATGAGATGAGGTTCTCATAGCTAGCTCGTCACGCTTCAGGGTTGGTCCCTACCGAGAGAGAGAGAGAGAGAGAGAGAGAGAGAGAGAGAGAGAGAGAGAGAGAGAGAGAGAGAGAGAGAGAGAGAGAGAGAGAGAGAGAGAGAGAGAGAGAGAGAGAGAGAGAGAGAGAGAGAGAGAGAGAGAGAGAGAGAGAGAGAGAGAGAGAGAGAGAGAGAGAGAGAGAGAGAGAGAGAGAGAGAGAGAGAGAGAGAGAGAGAGAGAGAGAGAGAGAGAGAGAGAGAGAGAGAGAGAGAGAGAGAGAGAGAGAGAGAGAGAGAGAGAGAGAGAGAGAGAGAGAGAGAGAGAGAGAGAGAGAGAGAGAGAGAGAGAGAGAGAGAGAGAGAGAGAGAGAGAGAGAGAGAGAGAGAGAGAGAGAGAGAGAGAGAGAGAGAGAGAGAGAGAGAGAGAGGATCATGAGATTCGTGGATGGCCTCACTTATCAGCTTCATATTCTGATGACTAGAGAGAGGGTATCAGGTGCCACTTTTGAGCAGGTTGTGTATATTGCCCGGGATATTGAGGCGGTTCGCCGTCAGGAGCATGATGAGAGGAAGACCAAGAGGCCTCGAGGATCTGGTAGTTTCAGTAGTGCTCCTTCCAGAGGATAGTTTCAGCATAGCAGAGGTCGCTCATTTAGTCCTCCTTAGCCAGTTCGCGCAACTTATAGTGGTGCATCCTCGGGGCAGGGTCCCCGCAGTTCTCATCCGGGCCGTTCTTCATTCAGTAATATTCCAGCCCAGAGTTCATCTCGAGCACCATCAGTTCAGGGTTCCTCTATGCATGGTTCTTCTAGTGGATATCCTGGTGCCAGGGGTTCCCTTCAGTCCCTGTCTCCAACACCAGGGATTTGTTATGAGTGTGGGGAGTTCGGGCACATGAGGAGACAGTGTCCTCGTCTTCTTGGGGGATCATATCAGCAGAGGAGTCAACCCTCGACTTCAGCTCTAGTTACTTCACCACCCGCCCAGGCATCTAGGTGTGGGGGTCAAACAGCTAGAGGCCACCCTAGAGGGGGAGGTCGATCAGGTGGAGGTCAGGCTCATTTTTATGCACTTCCATCCAGACCAAATGTTATGGCCTCAGATGCAGTGATAACAGGTATTGTCTCAGTCTGTCGCCGAGATGCTTCGATCTTATTTGATCCTGGTTCCACGTATTCTTATGTTTCATCATACTTTGCCTATTTTCTAGATATGCCCCGCGAGTCTTTAGTTACATTTGTTCATGTGTCGACTCCGGTGGGCGATACTATTGTTGTGGACCGTGTGTATCAGTCATGTGTGATATCTATTGGGGGTTTGGAGACCCGAGTGGATCTGTTATTTCTTAGCATGGTTGACTTTGATGTTATATTGGGCATGGATTAGTCATCTCCGTGTCATGCTGTTCTAGATTGTCACGCTAGGACTGTAACCTTAGCTATGCCAGGATTTCCGAGAGTTTAGTGGAGAGCTTCTATTGAGTATGTGCCTAGTAGGGTGATTTCCTACCTGAAGGCTCAACGTACGGTGGAGAAAGGGTGTTTATCGTATTTGGCTTTTGTGAGGGATGTCAGTGTTGAGATTCCCACTATTGATTCTGTTCATGTGGTCCGTGATTTTCCGAACATGTTTCCTGTTGACCTGCCATGCATGCCACCTGACAGGGATTTTGATTTTGGTATTGATTTGGTGCTGGGCACTCAGTCCATTTCTATTCCACCATATCGTATGGCACCGTCGGAGTTGAAGGAATTGGAAGAGCAGCTTTAGGAACTCATTGATAAGGGGTTCATTCGGCCTAGTGTGTCACCTTGGGGTGCACCAGTGTTGTTTGTGAAGAAGAAAGATGGTTCCATGAGAATGTGTAATGACTACATGCAGTTGAATAAGGTTACAGTCAAGAATAAGTATCCTTTGCCTTGCATTAATGATTTGTTTGACCAGCTTCAGGGAGCCAGAGTGTTCTCTAAGATTGACTTGAGATCCGGGTATCACCACCTGAAGATTCGAGATTATGATATTTCCAAGACAGCTTTCAGGACTCGTTATGGTCATTATGAGTTTATGGTGATGTCATTTGGGCTGACCAATGCCCCAACAACGTTCATGTATTTGATGAACATCGTGTTTCAACCCTATCTGGATTCCTTTGTTGTTGTTTTCATTGATGACATCCTAGTATATTCTCGTAGCCAGGAGGAGCATGCTCAGCATTTGAGAGTTGTATTGCAGAGACTGGGGGAGGAGAAACTTTATGCAAAGTTCTCCAAGTGTGAGTTTTGGATGGGCTCAGTAGCTTTCTTGTGGCACGTGGTATCTAGTGAGGGTATTCGGGTTAATCCAAAGAAGTAGAGGCGGTGCAGAGTTGGCCCAGACCGTCCTCAACTACAGAGATTAGGAGCTTTCTTGGCTTAGCGGGGTATTGTCGTCGCTTTGTGGAGGGATTTTCTTCTTTTGCTTCGCCCTTGACCAGATTGACCCAAAAGGGTGCTCCGTTCATGTGGTCGGACGAGTGAGGAGAGCTTTCAGAAGCTCGAGGCTGCTTTGACCTCAGCTCTGGTGTTAGTATTACCATCAACTTCAGGTTCTTATACCGTGTATTGTGATGCCTCGAGGATAGGCATTGGTTGTGTTTTGATGCAGGAGGGTAGGTTTTAGTATTCTATTTTATCAAAGGTCTGTTTTTCATAGTATTAATGTCATTTTAGGTTTATGATTCTTTTACCAATGTTTCTCATCAAGTAATGTTAGTTTATGTTTAGTTTTTTTTTTGTTATAATTGCCGTAGGATACAATTTAAAGCTAATTTTTGAATTTCCAAAATTTTCAATTCAGAATCCATTAAGGAGAAGCAATTAATGTCACTAGGTTTAATATCTTCTACCATAATTGTCGTACTATAGAAAGTCAATTTTTGGTGAAGTAATTAATGTCAGTTTTAGGTTTAAAATTCTTTTACCAAACTTAGTCAATTTTATTTTCTAGAAGTTTAAAATCAAAAGCATTTAAAATAAGGAGGAACACTTCTATAAAAATAAGCCAACATTTTACTTTTTTGTCAACGTTTGTAAGGTAAATTTGTTTGTGCTTGTCAGTTTTGATTTTTGACTACAACATTTCATGTATGATTACCAGTTTAAAATTACTTATTTATAAATTTTGCATAGACTTTTATATCATTGCATTTTATATCATGCAACGTCAACATTGCAACGTCTGTATTTTTATTGTGTATTGTAAATTTTTTAGTTGAAGTTAACTACAACAATAGTCCATTTCTTATTTTTTCTTTAACCTGCTTTGTCTGTTTATTCATTTGTTTGTAATGCACTTTGAATCAAAATGAGCAGTACTGGTGTGTTTTTAATTCCGAATTGTATTTGTGAGACTTTTGTTTATACAGATTTTTTTTTATTATATACACATGAAGTATCAGTTTATTGTTCTAAATTTTTCATCGTTAGTTAGATAAACAGTTGATTGGGTCAATCTAAGTTACTGTAGTAATTATATACTAATAGTTTTGTTGTCCACTCTTATATATGACGAGACTCAACTGGCTTATTTTAAATTATTGTATTTGATCTTATTTTAATTTTATCATATTTAATATTATTATAAATTTATTGTAATTAGTTATATATGCACGTATAGGGTTTGTACAAAAGGCCTTTTGCAGCATTTAGCAGCTTAGATTATTAATAAATATAATTTTGCATTTTTGGGATGACATTGTCTAATAATCCTCTTAGATCCAAGAGATTTTACATTTTAATGGACATATAAGTGAGTAGAGTTGAAGTAAGATACCCTCTCTATATTTCCTTCCAAGAATTCAAAAGGAAGTAACAAAATTGAGACTCGATATATAAGTTAAATATATAATTTAACTCATAATTTTATAACGATTGAGTTCATCTCAAGGGTGATAGGACTTCATCACAATATCAAAAAGATACTACTTATTTAATTGTAGTTTTTTTTAATTGTTGATCTAGCTAAATAAGATCAATATCATCATTTTTTTAAAATTTATATATTTTTTAAAATTTAATTTATAAACTCAAATACATTATAACTTTTAATTTTTTTTTGTATTCATTAAGATAGGATACACGCGCAACGCGTGTACTCTAAGACTAATATAGTAAATGAATAGATATAGATAACCGGTTATTAGTTTTTTAGTAAAATTTATAACCATAATGAATAATTAGGGTAATTTTAGTTTATAAAGAATTGATACTATTAAACTGAACTAAATAAAGTTCTATTTATAAAATATATTTTATATTTTAAGTTTAAAACTAATTGTGCGTCTATAACCCTACACACAATCCTAAAGTCCCAACTCCCAAATAATTTTGCAGAGATTATTAAAGAGATTTTTAGGTTTACTAATTTTTTTTATTTTTACCGGTTTAATAAAATTTTAGCTTTGGAGCCTTCCGTCTAGACTTTTTTTCTCTTTCCTCTTCCGTCCTTCTGCTTCTTCTTGTCCTCTTTTCTCCATTTCCTCTTCTTTATCCAATAAAGAGGTCGTTCGATTTAGCTGATTTAGAGTAGTTGATAAGCATTAGATGTTGAAAAATACTTTTAAGTGTTAAAATTAATTTAAAAAATAAGCAGTTACGTGTTTGGATAAAAGTAATGAAATTAATAATAAGCAGCTGAAACTGTATGATTAAAAGTGTTGATAAGCTCTTTTTATGTTAAAATGACTTAAATGACCTTATAACAATTTACAATGTATTAAAAACGTTATTTTCTTCAAAATTTTAGATTCTACATAGACTCTACCTATTTATCATGTTATTTTAATTATAAAAATGATTAGATAATAACTGTTTTTATTAATATAATTTATGTTATGACAAGTATACAACCATAAATTTGAATGGTACAAAAGTTAAGGAAAACCCTTAAATAATGCACACAATGTTTGTAGAGAAGAAACAAACACTTAATATGATTGAAGAACTGTGATAGAGTAAAACTATACGAAAAATTTTGTTTTAAAAAGAAGTATTTTAGGGATAAAATAGTAAATATTTTGGTCAAACTTGAAGTGCTTATAAGCTGAAATTAGATAAGTTGGGGGAGACCAACTTATGGTTTTTGGCTTATAAGCACTTTGATCACGCTCAACTATGTCTTATAGAAAGACTTTTGCGGGCGTTGCAAATATAATCTGAGTATTTTGCTTAGAGTCGAACCCCACAAGGAATTAACCTATCAATTATTGTTGTTAGACTTACTCTATTCTCAGTACTCAACATCCCAAAGGTTATGAATATCAATTTCCGGTATTTTTACTAACTACAACTGAATGTAACTAAGTAAACTAAAATATAACTAATACTAAGGTGTAAACAAATGCGATAAAGATCTAAGGTTATGGTTTCCCCCGTTGATGGAATCTCTTCTTGTATATGTCCTATAGTTTGGCCTAGTCATCTCTATCAATCATGAACGCTCATGCTACTGTATTTCTCTCTCAAGTAATTACAATAATCTACTAGATGCACTCTCTCGAGCTACGCTAGCTAACTTATATTACAGTTCACTTTAGATTGCACCCAAGGTATCGTTATCTCTAATCTTTCCTTTAAACCCTCGAATATGGATCTCACCTATACGTTGGGAGTGATGTTGTTCAACAATTACCTAAATATGCATTCTCTCTCTCTATCGAGTAGATACACACTAAATAGGCGCAGCTAATTGAGGGCCCTTCAATCAACTACAACAAGAACATAGCTGAACAAATAGAGATTGAAAACCAAGCAAAACTATATTAATATAACAATAAATTCATCCTCAACGGGTTCCACCAAAACCTTAGATTAAAGAAGTTAGCTACTCATAATTGTACGGAAATTAACAAAAGAATTCATAAAAAATGTAAAATAGGAAGAAGAAGGAAAAACTCGTAGAAGAATTCCTCCACCTTGCTCCTATTGTGTCTCTTGCCTCCTTAGGTCGAATTTGTGTCCAAAACATGTCCAATCTCTCCAAAATACCATTTTTCATGTATATATACCAAGTAGGGTGGGCCCCAAATAATTATACCTTCTCTTACGCGAAAAAGGATGATTTTCTAGGTCTGGACTAGCGCGGTCGCGCTAGTGGCCGCGCACATCGACAAGTATTCTGCCCAGTCCGCGTCAGGTTCGCTGTCGCAGTTTCGACCGCATTTTTCACCCTGTTCTGTTTGGAATTTGGAAAACCATAAAACATGACAGTTGTAGCCCTTTGGGTCAGCGGTCCAACTATATATTATATAGACCAAATGGAGTTTGGATCAAAACGTTATGTCCATTTTACTAGACAATGCGCAATATGCCTCCTCGAGTCTTCGTTTGTTCTTAACTATCAAATTTGACCCCCGAACAAGATCCCGGATTAATTTCTTGAGCTTTTACTCAGAATTCATCCATAACATCGATATAGCTCGGAATCACTCCAACAAGGCATAATACACACAGTTTGTGCAAAACACTAGCGATTAAAGCTCAAACTCAATTTAAGTGCAGTAAACTAGAGTGTAATAAGTGACTAAAATACGTAATTATAGCCTATCATCAACACCCCACACTTAAAATATTTCTCGTCCTCGAGCAATAAAACTACACTTTATATCGGCACAACTTTTTGTAAGCAATTCTCCTAACTCATCACACCAAGAATATTTAAAATAGGCTAAGAACAAAGCATAACATCTTCACCTCAAGATTTGACTCACAAGTACCACGGATTATTCATAGCTCACCCACTTACTCTAACATAGAGGTCACTGACATTACCTTTCCTTCATGAATCAAGTGCCCTCACACAACAATAGAGAGTAGTTCCACACAATAAAATTTAAGAACACATAGGAACTTAAGATAGAAAGAATTCACTCACTCTCAGAAATAACATTCATGTGCCACAAAAGATGCACCATAGGCTTGCTCGTAGTGTACTACTCTATTAATCGAGCTCATTCAGTCTAGGATCAAGTAGGACTTTATTTGGTTTTAATGTAGGCTGAGGGACGGGTAGGATATATTTAGATATAAAAGTGACTACACCTCCCTAAGCACTTTAATACATATACTTTAACATTCAAACCCCATACTTATGTCAAACCAACTATGCCTTCACATTAATGTTATTACCCCATACTTCTTTAAGCACAATTACATCAAGAGTCACCACTTGTCAAGAAATATTTTTTTTCCACAACAATACAACTATTTTTTTCCTTTTTTCCCCCAAGTGACTCTTACTTTTTCAAAACAATGCACCTTTCTCCTTATTTCATTAGTTCCACTCAAAAGCCAAACCAACCACCCCACACTTTAACTTTTACACAGTTCATAACAATTCAAGTGCTCATGGGAGGTTAAAAGGTTCAAATAGATAGTTAATTCAAACAAATGGGTAAAGCTTATAATGTGGTTTCCAAAGAAACATGATTACAGGCTCAAAGAGGTTAACTACGATACATAACAATTAGGCGGGTAAAATATACATAGCCGGCTCAACAAAGAAACGTCTATATCACTTCCAAGACTGAACAAAACTACTATTTTGCTTTGCAAACACACGGGGAAAGTTCTAGACATCAAATACAATGCACTGAATACATACAAACCTCACACAGACATGGCACATAACTCACTCAGAATTGGATTCATCAAGACACTCCAGTCAACGCAGTTAAGCAAAGTTAAGTTCATACAATTTAAGGTACTTATACAAGAGTTAAAAAATGAGCCTAAGCGTCACAACCAAAATACTCACTATTCTCAAGGTATAACAAAGTCAAGAGATATTTCTTCAATTCAAAACACAACATAATGTCTCCTCTTCCTAAAAAAAAAACTAACTACACCCGATTTAAACAAAACCCTTGGAAAAGAACCGCGGTCAAAAGAAAAACTAAGGGGGAGTTGCTACACTACCTAAAAAGAAAATAAAAAATCTTTTTTTTTCTTTAGACTTAAATCCCTCAAGAAAATTGTCTAATAGATCCATCGTCAGGAAAAGTCCAATCTTGTCTATTAAAAAAAAAATCAATTAAACTAACACAACTAAAATAGCATAGAAAGTCATATAGACAATCTCCTCATCCCACACTTAAATTGTGCATTGTCCCCAATGCACACCCATACATATAAGAGGGTAAAAGAAACTCCCTGGTAGGCCAAATGCAGAAGCACTAGCATCTCATGGGGTACTCAGACTTCTCCCAGGCCTGGTCCTTCGTGCGGGTACCTCACACTTAGTTCCAACCAATGGTTTGTTGTTGCATCCTTCCAATAGTTTTGCTTTCCATGCTCCTAAAAAAATCAAAATCGACGCTACAAAAATAATAAAAATAAAAATAAAAGAAAGCAGTAAAGATGGGTTGCCTCCCAACAAGCACTTGATTTAACGTCGTGGCACGACGTGAATCACTTTCTGCCTCCACTTTGAACTTATGCATTGGACCCCAAGTTTTGATTTTGCTCTATGATCATGCTCATGGGGTGGTGGAACAAATCTGACTGGCCCAATAAAATAATGCAGTATTCTGCACTTCTTGGCCTTTAGATGAGATGTGTATTCCCGACTTTCTGGCAAGAAGAATTCCAGAGTGTAGGCTTCTTGTTCCTTATTCCTAGACTCCTCATGTGGCTTGGATGACTATACTTTTATATCATCATCCAAACACAATGTGGAAAAATGCTTGGAGTGTGTACCAATGCGCTCAACTACATAATCTTTAGGATTGTCAACATCCTCAACACTAATAACACTAGTGTCAATTAAATACGTATCATCAATGTCCTTGGTTAACTCTAGTATCTCTTCTACAACATTGACATCCTCAAAATCTAGTTTGATTGATTGTTGGTGTTCTACTCTGGCCTTCTCCACTAGGACCTCCTCACATTTTTTTAACTCCTCAATCTTGGCTGGAGGAGTTTTTATTCCCTCTAAGTGAAAAGGCTCAAATTCGAGCTCCCTTTTCCAAAAGCCTTGGCCTTCAAGAGCAAGTACCCACTCTGCGAAGTCTTCTCCATTAGCTTCATCTAGGTTCATGAGATAGAATGATAGAGGATCCTCAATGTTTGACCCCGAAAATAGTCCCTTGTTCTGCAACAAGTGCAGCATGTTGTTCGTGATCTGAAAGGATTCAGCCTGTATTTGTGGGACTACTATTGCCGTGGCCAAATTCTCCGCCGTGGGTTGTGACCAGTCATATAAAAGAAGAACCAAGTAAGCAAACATTAAAATTCCAATGTATAGACTGAAAGTGAAGAAAATTGACTACACTTAAGAATTTTGTATTTCTTCCAACTCTAATTGATAACATCGTTAATTCCCCGGCAACGACGCCAAAATTTGATCACGCTCAACTATGTCTTATAAAAAGACTAAGCGGGCGTTGCAAATATCTGAGTATTTTTCCCAGAGTCGAATCCCTCAGGGAATTAACCTATCAATTATTGTTGTTAGACTTACTCTATTCTCAGTACTCAACTTCCCAAAGGTTATGAATATCAAGTTCCGATATTTTTACTAACTACAACTGAATGTAACTAAGTAAACTAAAATATAACTAATACTGAGGTGTAAACAAATGCGATAAAGATCTAAGGTTATGGTTTCCCCCGTAGATGGAATCTCTTCTTGTATATGTCCTATAGTTTGGCCTAGTTATCTCTATCAATCATGAACACTCATGCTACTGTAATTCTATCTCAAGTAATTACAATAATCTACTAGACGCACTCTCTCGAGATACGCTAGCTAACTTATATTGCAGTTCACTTTAGATTGCACCCAAGGTATCGTTATCTCTAATCCAACCTTTAAACCCTCGGTTATGGATCTCTCCTATACTTTGGGAGTGATGTTGTTCAACAATTACCTAACTATGCACTCTCTATCTCTCTCGAGTAGATACGCACTAAATAGGCACAACTAGTTGAGGGCCCTTCAATCAACTACAACAAGAACGTAGTTGAACAAATAGAGATTGAAAACCAAGCTAAACTATATTAATATAACAATAAATTCATCCTCAACGGGTTCCACCAAAACCTTAGATTAAAGAAGTTAGCTACTCATAATTGTACGAAAATTAACAAAAGAATTTATCAAAAATGTAAAATAGGAAAAAGAAGGAAAAACTCGTAGAAGAATTCCCCCGCCTTGCTCCTATGGTGTCTCTTGCCTCCTTAGGTCGAATTTGTGTCCAAAATATGCCCAATCTCTCCAAAATACCGATTTTTCATTTATATATACCAAGTAGGGTCGGGCCCAAATAATTATACCTTCTCCTACGCAAAAAAGGATGATTTTCCAGGTCTAGACTAGCGCGGTCGCGCTAGTGGCCGCGCACATCGACAAGTATTCTGCCCCATGTGAGCACGTGATTTTTACCTATCGTGTAATCCTACAAAAATCTCGCTAAATTAATTAGTTTTACGGATTTTTCGTTGAATTTTAATGCTATTTGCGAATTTATTTTCACATTGCGTAGCCATAATCCGTCATTTAAATCCATAAATAATTTAAAATGGCATGATTATGCACGTAACCTTAGTTATCATTTAAATAAATATAATTGTTTGATATAAAGTGTGTTAATGTTAATTTCTTGATTTAATTATTTCTTTTTAACAAAATTGTGAAATTTGTCCTTTAAATGATTAGGAGTAGTAAATTAATTATTTTACCTTTAATTAATTTATCAATTAATCTATAATGAGACAAAATTAAGTTAAAAGTTAACTACTACATTTTTTTTATAGTTTAAGCTTAATTGAAATTAATTAATTAGTTGTTAAAATCAAAGAAAATGGGGTCTTGGCTAAATTGGGCCAATTTAAACTAGCCCAATCCCAAACTTAACCCAAAAACCCCATAAACCAAGCCCAACCCCTTTTAAAAATCTGATCCAACCCATTCCCCCCCACTAAATCTTGACCGTTGATCTCTTTTGATCAAACGGTTGAGAACCCCCCACCCAATAATATTTAAGTGTCCCATAAGCCCCTACCCCCCCAATCTCAAAGTCTAATACCCCCTTTCCTCACTTCATCTCTCACCCTCTCTAAAACAAAAACCTGCCGCCTCTCCACTAGACTGTCGCTGCCCCACCGTAGCTTCGCCGCCTGCCACCCTAGCTCCGCCGGCCGGAAATCGCCTCCGGCGGCGGAGGTCAACCAAACTCAACCAAACTTTCACCATACGACCTACTCGTCACCCCCAATCACCTCCCACCATCGGCTTCCCCAAAAACTCAACCAAAATCACCCTATTTCGGATCTAAAAATCTGAAAATTCGAAAACCCATGTCCGGCCGCCTCGAAGACCTCTAATAGCTCCAACCTACACGGATCGATAGTTCTCAGCGAGGACTATTGATCTCTGTGGGTTTGAGCCATTTTCAAACCCTACCGGAGTCTTGCCAAAGTCCGGCGACTTGGATTTTTCGGCTAAACGACCCCACTGCCCGGTACCCTTTTTTCTTTTTCTCTCTTCTTTAATTATGTTTGAATCAATTAGATTAATATCTAATTTATTCTATTAATTAAATGTCGCCTCGGTTTGATTTAGTTGTTCAAGATTGTGAATTTTCCGTTAATTTCCTTACTAAATGATGCCTTAAAATCAGTTGCGGTTTGTTTGCCTCACTGAATGGGTATTAGATGTTATATGGTATTTCCTCTGCCGCATGTTCCCTTTGAAATATCACTGCCTCCTCCCACATTCTTGTTTCTTTCTGATTAATTGCTTGCATGCATGTTTAATCGTATTGGTATTTGTGTTAGTCGACTAGTTTAAGGCTTCACAAATGAGTTTCGATGAATTTTAATTCAAAGGTTGATAATCCTATTAATTCTAGGCATTCTAGATGTCTCTTTGATTCCGTTATTCTTGTATATGTTTGGTTATTAACGTTCACTACGAATCTGCACATCAAGTCAATTTAGGTTACTTTTTCCTTTTCTGATTTCCTCCTTCCTTAGCCTTTTCTGAATTTTGTTTAAGCCGGGAATGTTCTTTGCACGTTTGTTTTGTCCAATATTGCCTTGGCTACTCTCACCTTCATCGAATTCAGTTGGTCTCATGCACTCCATCCCCTATCTTCCTAATCACTAATTGTATTTGTTAATGATAGTTGATCCATTAGGATGTTATGATTATGCTCGAAGATTCTTTGATTCTTAACTAATAAATATGGGCTAAGTATAGGTTAATCTTAGACCTTTAAGTTAAAGCAAATTTATTAACAATCACATAAGTCCATCGATTAGTAATCATACTCAACCAAGAGTCAATCTAATTTAAGTGATAACCTCCAAAAGAGACTTTGTATGGCTACGCTAGTACCTTAAAGTAGAAAACTGAGTCTTAATTTGAGGTAACTAACTAGGTCCAATTATTAAACTATTTACTTCAATTAACCTAACCTAAGTCTTAAAAGTGATTCACTTAAGATCAAAATAAGTCTAAAAACCAGCTTTGTTAAGATTGATTAATGAGTTAATCACTCATTTAAGCTAGTTAAACTATAATTGCTAGGTAAACACTACTTGAAATTATTTAAACCCATTAACTTAATTAACCACTGTTTTAATGATTAGTCAATTCAAGTGAGCTAATTAAGAAGTAAGGGATTAATCACTCTTAATTAGTAGACCTAGGCAAAAGTCAAAAAATAATTAGGCTAACAGCTCAGTCGACCTAAGTCTTAGATAACTAGTTAAATTAACTAAGTTTAAGAACAAATGGTTCACTCAGTCTCACATTTAAATGATTTCGAACTCCTTCAACCTAGAAACTAATTTAGGTAGCCTCTTAAGTAATTAACTAAAAAAATATGTTTAGGATAATTAGTATAGCTTTAATTAACTAAACAAATCATTTAACTTAAGTTAAGAAAAATGGGTTAACTAACCTTAACTAAGCCTAATGAAACTGATTAAGTAAATAATTTACAACCTAGGTTTATTAATTGGTTAAGTCTTTGATTTTAGGTAATCAAATTGATTTAACTTAACTAAATCAGTTAGCTTAAGTTAAAGAATTAAATTGATTGACCTACTTTAATTAATTAGCTTAAACATAGGTAATTAGTATGAAACTAACTCCAAACTCCTAATCAATTAACCTTTAAACTAGTTGACCTAACCTTGATTAAAGAACAACTAGTGGTCACCTGAAGAACATAACTAGTGTTAGTTAACTAAAGTTAAGAAGTAACCCAAGTGAGTAACCTTGATTACCCAATGGTAAATTCAGGGACTCCAAAGGGTACAATAGGTAATGTAGACTTAGGAAATCAGAATTTTAAGGGTAGAAAGGTCTTTAATAGGTAAGAATATTCTAGAATAGGGGCAGTTGTCCAAAAAGATAAGGCTGACAGCTGCCTTATGTACTATTATGTACTATTTACAGCTTTTTGAATTAGGAATATTCCAAAAGATACCCCATTCCCAAATACCTATAAAGGGACCTTCTCTTCACACTTTCAAGGACCTTTTTCTGTCAAAAAAGCTGCTGAAAAAAGTCTAAAGCAGAATTACACACACACACACACATATCATTTTGAAAATATATGAACAGTTAAAAGGAAAACAAAAAGAGAGTAGTAAAGACTGAAGGATAAAGAAAAAATCTGGTCTTCTTTGAACAAAAAAAATATCAGTTTTGTTTTGGATTATTGAGTCTTCTCTCCTCCTGGTTTTCCTCTGATTTGTTGGTTGCTGTTACTGCTGGTCTTCCATCCCTCTCCTAGATCCTAGTTGATATTCTTTTGTCTTGACCTTTATTTGGCCAAGATCTTCGGTATCTCTCTCTTTGAAGGTATGTAACATTGAACCTTTGTATGGAATGTTTGAACTCAAATTAGTTATTGAAATTGTTGTCTCATGTTGTGTTTCCTTAAGGCCAAATGAATCTGAATCTTCTTATCCTCCATTCTTGACATGAAAATTGAAGTGAATGCATTACTACTTAAGTGTATGTGTGACTCTTGAGACTGACCTTATGTTTTTTTATGTTAAAATTCTGCAGTACATGTTTGGCATATGGTAGTTAGATGTTAATTTTTCTATTTGTTTAGCATATTGGGGTGATTTGCACTTGGGTAGATGAGTTTGATTCTTTAATAATCAAACTCACCCCATGATGAGTGCATAAATTTTGGCATGTTTGGTTGAAGTTTACCCTTCAAAAGGGTACAAAGTGTGTAGTTAAAAAGCGTTAGAGTTGAGGAATCTAAACTTTTGAATGGTCAGGTTCATCCTCTAAAAATGCCTAAATAATCAAAGTCTTTAGATAGGTCAGAATAGTGGCACTAGGGTCTATGAATCTGATTTTTGTCATAATCAAATTCACCCCTTTAATGGTGCATAAACAGTAGCTTAAGGTGCTGGAAATCACCCTTCAAGAGGTATAAAGCATGTATTAAAGAAGGCATTAGAGTGTGGAATTTGAACCTTTGAATGGTCATATTCATCCTCTAAGAATGCCGAAATAATCACAGTTTCAACATAGTTTAGAATAATGTTAACATTAGCACTAAGGTAAGATGAATTTGGCTCTTTGATAGTCAAATTCGTCCCATAACAATGCATAAGCAGCATCTAACCTTGCTGAAATTATCCTTTCAAGGGATAATCAAAGGCTTACTAGAGGAAAGAATATGGGATCCTTTATTTTCAGATTTATCCTCTTAATGCCTAAATAATCTAGTCAAAGAATTACTATGGACTGAAGGTCCCAAGTTAAAAATGACAAGTCCGGAGTTGAGTTGATCTTTTATGATCACATTCACCCTGAGGAAGTTCATAAATAATTCTGCTAGAGTATAGTTCAAACACAATCATTATTAGAATTAAAGCTGACCCTTTCATGGTTAGTTTGGTTTTGGTAATAGCATAACACTCAATTAATTTGGTCGAGGTTACATATTACAAAAGAAGGCCCAAATGCATGGCCTCGGAGGAATTCAAGTCGGACAAATAGCTTGAAGTCACCATTTTAGTTTTCCTTCCTCCTGAAAAATGTATTCCTATAGTAGCAATAATGTTGTAATTCTCCTATGTTGTAACTTAAACTGGACTGTATATTTAGTTCTATTTTTAGTACTCACATTGGTTTTGGAAAAGAAGGCTTTAGGGATTTCGGACTTATAATTTGTTTTCTCCTATTTTTAAAAGTCTGCGTGATGACAGTAGATAAAAATGCAGCGTGTATTCAAACGAAAATACAAGGTTTTTACAGAACACTTATTGATTCTGGGGAATAGCTGTTTTCTGATTTAGTTACCTTCAATATAAGTCGGAATTAGTCAATTAGTTTTAGTTTATTTCGCATCATGTAAATATTCTGAAAGAAACGCACGAACCTAATTCAAAGATACTAATGAATTCTGATTTTTAGTAACCTATGTTCAAAAATGGTTAAGTTTGAACTGGTAAAGTTATTCGCGTTACAGTCCGCTAAAAAATTACAAAGTAGTTTTAGATTGTAAATTCAGACCCTTTTTAGATTTGGTACGAATTTTGATATTAAGATTAATCTGTCCAAAGCTCTAAGCTTCATTGTTGACAATCTGCATCCCCATCTCGTAATTTACTGGTGCTCCATTTGGCAAATCTTTGAATATATATGAGTCCAACATTTTTTCAAAAAATGATGACTGAAAAAAAATGAAACTAAAACGTAGATTCCAGTTATATTATGTGCAAACGTTCCTATTATGCTTATCCCTAGTGATGTTAGTTCAAATTATACGTATCCCTTCTTGTTAATTAGACACAATTAGTATTGGCCAAAAGAGTTGAAATAATTCGGGGCTAAAACATGGCCATAGCCCGAAACATATCGTCGTTAGACTAATGAATACCATTTAGGTGGTCTTTTAGGTAGAATGATACTTTAGCTCAAAAATTTGGTAAAGAATCGATCATTACCTCAAAATTACTCTAAACCACACTCGGGAGTGGCAACTCATGCCCCCGACCCTTAACTTCAAATATTAATAAATGTACATAGCAACCACGGGTGCATTTCATGTGACGTGTTTGCTAGGTGCTCAAAAAAAAAAACAAGTGTCGCCAACGTAACTTGTCCAACATAAATCCATAAACGTCCTAATTAACTTTTAAAAAAAAATTAAAAATACTCCTTCAAGTGGAAAGAATAAAGAATAATCGAATATCGCCTCAAATAGGCATTATAAAACCGTCATGACCATAGTCTTGACTACGTAATCTACACTCGGGCGTGACAACTCATGTCCCGGTCTTAAACTTCAAATTATAATAAAATCACGTGCCGCAATTACGGGTGCATTTCATGTGGCGTAATTGTAACATGTACAAAAGCATAAACGAGTGCACGTTCTCGTGACTTGTTTTCAAGATAAATTCATACTTATCAAAGGCGGTTATAAATATCAAAGAGTTTAAATATGCAATAGGCTAAAACACGTAAATAATCAGATAATTTAGGCCAAATAATATTAGTTGAGCAACCGTGCTAGAACCACGGAACTCGGGAATGCCTAACACCTTCTCCCGGGTTAACAGAATTCCTTACTCGGATTTCTGGTCGCAGACCACTTAAAACAGAGTCAAATCTTCCTCGATTTGGGATTTTCAAAACAAAACGGTGTCCCGGAGCATCGTCAAAAATCCGGGTGGCGACTCTGAAAAAATTAATAAATAAATTCCAAAAATCGAATAATGTCACTTAAAGTGGAAAAACTCCCTCATTACCCTTCATTAATACGGGGTAGTGGAAAAAGGAGGTGTGACAACTCTGGCGACTCTGCTGAGGACCTGAATCAAACCCAGAACTTATGGTTCAGGGTTCAAGAATTCGAGCTTATATAACTGTTATATTTTGGATTTCATTATCTGATTTTACGTGTTTAAACCTGATGTGATAATTGCCGCATTTACCTCTTTGATATTATCTGAACTGCGTATAAAACTGTGCTGAACCCTTTCTTCTCTCTGAGTCTTCTAAATCATCTGGGAAGTGTGCACTTCGTGTGACTTGTTTTTTGTTAGAGTCATCCAAATGTTAGAACGAGGTACGGACAAGTTGCAAAGCCAGTGAAGCTTCTGTATTCCCGGTACGCTGCCCCGACCTCGGCTCGAGCTGTCCGCTCGGGTAAGCCTTGTCTAGAACAAAACCCCAGGATATAAACCTAGTATGACATAGCCTCATTCCGGATCCCTAGTAGGAGCGTTTATTTGCATCATGTGCATTTGACTTAGGGGACTCAACACAGGGGTTGGGTCCGTCTAGGACAGGTGAACCCAAAATCAAAGACTATCCTGGTGCATCCTATTGCTATGTGTACAACATTTTGTTATGGTTTGTTTGTCGACCGGCTATATATAATTTAAAAAAAAAGGGAGGAAATAATTAAAAAAATGAAATAAACAACAAAAAAGGGAAGAAAGAAAAGAGATGACAAAAAAACCAAGAGAGGAATAGAATAGGACATTGAGCCGATTTTGGAAAGAAAAAAAAAACCAAATCATCCCGAAACTCTGCCGAAATTTCTGGAAAACATTATTTCAAAATGAAGTGAGTCGATGCATATTTTTTCAAAATTGTGTCGAGATTACCCGAACTACGCATTGTTTGATTCTCACCGGATGTGAGATACGTAGGCAACCCTCATCGGGTCCAACCTTAATTTCAAAACCAAGATAGAAAACACGGTCGCAAAATTAGGTGACGTTGTTTCTTGCTTAAAATAGCCAATTGTCCCAACGGGATGCCGGAAGGCTATTTTTGCAAAAAATAGTCACTTATAGTTTTTTCAAAAAAAAAATCGGCCTAATTAGCGAGCACAGTCCTAAAAGCTTCCTACCCCGAAGTATTGAGGGGCCGTATTCGCAAAGACGGTCCATTTTTTTTTAATTACAAAACTTTTGCAAAAGATGACACCTTTTCCTCAGTCAAAACCTTGTTTGAGTTGTTTTCCTTAATCAAAATATTTAAACAAATGTGCAGGATGAATACAGTTGAAAACACTCTTTTTAGGGCTGTCGAGGAATTTCCCGTGGGACTCCATATGTGGTGAAGCGACCTGGGGGAAGTTAGTAGAAAAGCTGTCGTAAAAGCTTTGGGTGGACTCACTGGCCTTCTAAAGATCAGGCCAAGGTTGGATATCGTCGAAGCTTTAGTGTCATTTTGGGACCCTGCCCATAATGTCTTCCACTTTTCAGACTTCGAGTTGACGCCCACGCTAGAGGAAATAGCGGGGTATGCTGGTCTCAGTGACAATCTTAGAAGTCGATATCCGGTGGCACCCAGGGCGGTGACTCCACACAAGTTCTTGGATCTTTTGAACCTAAGTCGTGACACCCAAGACTCACACCTGGCCGAAGGGTTCTGCACTTTCTATTTTCTGTACAAACGGTATGGAGACCCTCGAGGATATGAAGCTGAAAATACCGGTTTGACTCACCATAAGAACCAGGTTAAATGGGAAGCTCGCAGAGGGTTGGCTTTTGTGGTAGCATTCCTGGGCACTTTAATCTGCCCCCGAGCTGACGGACTGATAGACATCGGACTGGTAGGGATGGCAGATTTCATGACAAAAAAGAACAATGGCACTCTCATACCAATGATCTTGGCCGAAATTTACCGGGCCCTAACAATTTGCCAGTCAGGGGGGAAGTTCTTTGAAGGGTGCAACCTGCTCCTACAGATTTGGATGATCGAGCACCTCTGTCACCGCCCAAGATACATGAACTATGGTTTGACCGGTTTGAATTGTATTGAAGAACACAGTACTCGGGTAGAAGGTTGCAAATTTCCTGAGGGCACAGAAGCTTGGCACTCACATCTGAGTTCGTTGACCGCCGACCAAATTGAGTGGACTTTCGGATGGCTCCCTGTCGGCAAAGTTATCAATATGTTCGCCAAAGTGTGCTACCTTTTGTTAATGGGTCTGCGGAGTATCCATCCATACGCCCCACATCGATTCTTGCGGCAATTGGGTAGACATCAAGGCATTCCACACAACGAGGACTTAAGCCAACAAGCCATTGAGCTGTGTCCGAGAGCTGTATTTCCGGAAAGCAGGGTCCGTCAGATTTGGAACCAGTGCAGATTCTTGGAACCTCAGACTCGAGTGAGAAACTTATCTCAAGGGGAGGTAGAGCCAGGTTATATTTCTTGGTATGTTAGAAGAGGTCGAGAGCACCAAGAACCAGAGCGACCTGCGAAAAGACCTCACGTACAACATTTTGTGGAGCAAACACAAGAACATTGGGGTTGGCTAGAAAAGGAAAACAACTATCGGGCCACAATAAGCAAACTGGAGACCCAGATCCGGGAACTCAAATTTGAAAACACTTTACAAACTGCCGCGGCCGAAGGGGAAAGAAACCAGTTGAACAAAGAAAATGAAGCCCTCAAAGCTCAAATTCAGAAAATGAGGATAGCCATTGAAAACCCCGAAAGAAGTAGAGCCGACGAAAGACTTGTCACCAGTCTCAGGCAAAAGTTGTGTAGCTATGGCGACGATTTGGATAAAGTCGAAGAAGATTTGACCCAAGCTCGAGCAAAGCTGGCAAAGAATGCCGAAGAAAGGGCAGAATTAGTGCAAAAATTGAAGAGAAAGTACGACCAAGAAGTGTTGGGTTTGAAAGAAAGAATGGCCACCGTCGAAAGCAAGATGGCCGAACAAGCACAAGGGTTTGAGGCAGAAAGAGAACAGTGTTATGAAATGATAGCCCAGTTGGAAGAGGAATTCTGACAGTGGCAAAAGAAGACTCACAAAGACGCCCAGACCTTAGAGGCAAGATCCCAGCAGATCGGGCGTCTACTTCAGGAGAAAGGTATTATCAGACAAAGGGTCCGGGAGATAGCCGACTACATTGTCACCAAATGTCAAGAATGTGAGGACATGACTCGGACCACTTTCTTCTCGGCGGTTATGATCTTCGTCCACAAGATAATGGACGACCTCTACCGCCTCCAACAAGATATAGCACGCAGGCCCGTAGCAAGGCCGAACGATGCCCCACGGGTGCCTGAAGCAATGGAAGCACTGATGTACTTTTGATATTTCTCGAGTCTGTATTTTATTTGTCTGTTGTAGTCCTGTCCGAGTCCAATGTAGTTTTTACATTTTTTTTAAGAAAAGTGTGTTCGAGTCTTTTATGGCTTTTAAAAGTTTCAAATGTACCGAAGTTTCCCCTGAAATTGACAGTATTTTATCCAATGAATGAAAGTTTTGGAAAATGTTTATTCCTTTCGTTCAGCTTTGTTTTGAACTACGTAATGATCCGATTCACGCAGCGCCGTGATACGTAGGCAATCCATATAGGATTCGATCATAGCCTTAAAAAACGAAAGTGAGAGAAATAAAAGAGCAAGAAAATAATGTAAAATAATACGATGAAAGAAAGAAAATAGTGGTAGAGAAAGGCAAAAGGATGACAATAAGATAAAAATAGGGGAAAGTTCAAATCCGAAAAATAAAAGCCGGGATGAGACACACAACCATTGCAAAGCATATATAAAGCGTTTAATTGCCTAGGTGCATTACATACCCCAAACGTGCGATTTCCCTATGTGATAAAATGTTCCGACCTAACGTTTCGTTGATTCTCTCTTTGAAGTGTTTTTAGGGTGGTTGGTTTTGCGGTATCCTGGCTCCCCATCCTTACTTCACTAGATCAAAGGGAAGCGTAGAAATGACATCCGAAAGCCAATTATCAATCGTCAACTCTTCGGTAGAGGACCCTAATCCAGTCATCCCAACGTCGGTGTCAGCTACATCTGAAGAGAATAGGATCTTGCGTTGCCGCATGCTAGAATTTTGGGATGCATGGTCCAATGGTAGGGAACCACCCAGTTCCATCCCGGGCTTCCCCGAGATAATCCCCAGGACGGCCGGAACTTCTAACATCCCCATAAATTACCCGGCCACACCGCTCGGGTACCCAACTATATCGGCTCACTTCGCCGGAAGACCTTCTGAGGTTCGCTCCCAGGTCTTGTTCTCCGGTGCATCATCAAACATCTTCACTGCACCACCGAGCTCTGCCACGGCTCCACCAACTATCATTGGGCCCAACTTTGAGCCGCCGATATTTACATTCCAAACGCCACCATTTCCGGGCGCCACTAATGTCACTCCTGATTCATACCCCCAACAACCTCAGTATGAGTTTACTTTGGGACGAGATAAGAAAAGCCCCGAGCACGAAGAAATGGCTCGAAAAATGAAGAGTATCGAGCAAAGCCTCAAGAACATACAGGGGCTGAGCGGGCAGAAAAGCGTTTCCTACGCCGATTTGTGTATGTTCCCACACGTCCATTTGCCTCTCGGGTTCAAAACTCCCAAGTTCGAAAAATATGATGGACATGGGGACCCCATCGCTCATCTGAAAAGGTATTGCAACCAACTCCGAGGAGCAGGTGGGAAAGAAGAACTTCTCATGGCATATTTTGGAGAGAGCTTAACAGGGATTGCATTAGAGTGGTACATGGACCAAGATGTATCCCGCTGGCACATGTGGGATTACCTAGCCCGGGACTTTGTTCGACAGTTCCAATACAACGTGGATATCGCTTCCAATAGAAACTCTCTATCTAACCTCAAAAAGAAGTCCTCATAAAGCTTCAGGGAGTACGCTATTAAGTGGCGCGAGCAGGCGTCTAGGATCAAACCTCCGATGGATGAGGTCAAAATGGTCAGTGTGTTTCTGCAAGCACAAGAAGCAGATTACTTTCAAAATATGATGTCCGCCATGGGCAAACCTTTTGCAGAAGCGATCAAAATCGGGGAAATGGTTGAGAACGGCTTAAAGACCGGCCGTATCCTAAGCCAATCAGCCATAAGAGCAACTTCCCAGGCCATCCAAAACGGATCCGGGAGTGCAGCCAACAGGAAGAAGAAAGAAGAAGGGGCTATGATGGTTTCCGATGTCAGGGGTCCTCGGCAACACTCAGGTCCATTCCCCAAAACCTCCCAACACTATTACCCTCACCAAAATGCAGCTTACAATACATCTCCGTTTCCCTATGAAGTAATGAACGCTCAGCCACATTTCCGGCCGCAACAACAATACAACCAGAACAAAGCTCTGCCCCCGAGAAATAACCATCCTCCTCCAGCTCCATATAATCCACGCCCTCCTCAAAACGACTACCCATACAATGCTTACCGTGAACCACCAAGGAGAGTTAACTTTACTCCTATCGGTGAATCATACTCAAGCCTCTTCCCGAAGTTGGTTCAAATGGGGCTTTTGCAACCCGTACCTCCAAACAGGCAAAACCCACAATCGCCATCATATAAGCGGGGCACCAACTGCGCCTATCATTCCGGAGTAGAAGGGAATGACACAGAGGGTTGTTGGACCCTCAAACGAGCCGTGGAAAACCTTATAGAACAAAAGAAAGTGGTGTTAAGGGACGAAGAAGCTCCCAATGTGACGAACAATCCATTGCCCACCCACAATAATGGGCCCATTATCGGCATGATTTGCGAGGACCAAGATTTTGATCCAGCTTTAAAAGCTATTATTTCCATCGCAGATGCAGAGAAAAAGCCTAAGGAGGCACCCAAGCCAGCTAAGGAAATGAAGAAGAGTAATCCTGTCGCTCAAGCCACAGGGAAAGCGGAAGCTAAGACAAAGATAAGATCTTCTAAAGACGGCGTTCTTTACGTCCCCAGGGCACCCAAGAAGGAACGAGGTATGTTGAGCCCGCCCAGAAGGCTACAATTCAACAGAGCCATGACAAACGGTCCGACAATGTACGTACCAAAGGGGACACACGTGGCGCGGGGGAAAATAATTTCACCAAGGCTGAATGAGCCCGTGGTTATTAGCCGCGCGCCGCAAGCTCCCGTAAAAAATACTACTACCGTCCCTTGGAACTACAACAAGGCGTTAGTAACGTACAAAGGGAAAGAGATCACGGGGGAAGCAATTGAAGCAAACTCCTCTGAAAAATACCTCAATCTAAAAGAGCTGGCCAAAAATAAGCATAAACGCTTCCCTCTTAAAAAACCTATCACCGCCAAGAGGCTGAAGAGTTCTTTAAGAAGATGAACATGACTGAATATGCCACAATTGAGGAACTCAGGAAAACTCCTGATCAAGTATCTTTCTTATCTTTGTTGAGTGGCTCAAGCGAGCATCAGAAGATACTTTTGAAAACGCTGAACGAAGCGTATGTACTGGCAGAGACCTCGGTTGAACAATTGGAAAGAATGGCCGAGCGTTTCTTTGCAGTAAACAAAATTTCTTTTAGCCGGGATGATCTACCTCCCGAGGGAGCCGCTCACAACAAAGCCTTACACTTAACGGTTAAAAGTGAAGGATATTATGTGAAGAGAGTTATGATTGATGGAGGGTCCGGGGTAGATATTTGCCCTTTATCCACACTACAAGGAATGGGAATAAGCACTGAGAGAATCAGGCCTAATAATATCTGTGTCCGTGCCTTCGATGGAATCAAAAGGGACACCATCGGCGAAATAGACATAGTTATGACGATTGGCCCTGTGGACTTCACCGTAACCTTCCAAATCCTAGATATGGATACCTCATATAACTTCTTGATAGAAAGACCGTGGATTCATGCCGCTGGAGCAGTACCCTCTACTCTCAATCAAATGGTCAAATTCGAATATGAAAAACAGGAGATAGTGGTCCACGGAGAGGACAAACAGTCAATCTACAGAGACCCTTCAATCCCTTGTCTTGAGGCCAGAGAGGGGAGTGAGCACATTGTCTATCAAGCATTTGAAATTGTGCCGGCCGATCAACATGAGGAAGGTGCTCCGTGCCCACGACCCTGCCTATCAAATGCGTCGATCATGGTCGTTACCGACATGATTAGACATGGATACAGACCCGGAAAGGGGCTCGGGGTGTCCTTGCAAGGTATCACTGAACCAATCTCTCTACCCGTCGCTGAAAAATTCTTCGGCATAGGTTTACAGGCCTCAGAAGCCGATGTGGATTGGGCCAACGCTCGAAAGAAAGGTGGCTGGGATTTGCCTCAGCCAGTTCCCCACATTAATGAAACTCCCATCGAACCACAATATGTCGAAGAAGAGGAAGAGGCCTTTACGGCCGAAGAAATCGAGGGAATCTGCGAGGCCATGAAACAGATGTTGCATGAAACTAACATGGTCCAGGTGGGAGAAGGCTCAAGCACCGCTGAGGTGCAATACATGGGCCCAAACGCCAAGTTGCAGAATTGGAAGGCTACTCCATTCCCCGTCAGGCGGGAGACTCGGTAGTTCAGTTTTGCCATCTTTCCTGCACTATGAGTTATTTCAGGGTGTAACTCAAGTGTTTTTAATTTATTGCCTTTTTGAATCCCAATGTAAATCCTCCTATGTTCAAATTCAATGAAATGAAATCAAAATTTCATAGTCTATTTGTCCCTTCTGATTTTTTGCTTATTTTTCTTATTTTTCAGTCCTAATAATGCGGCTTTAAATAACATGACATGCTTGCGGACTTCATGCTCTGATCTTAATACGCTGTCTAACCTCGAAATAGTGAGTCAAGAATCGGAATATGACGAAGAAGAGGATTTTAGGGAAATAAATCGAGAATTAGAACAATTCGAGAATAAGCCTAAGCCGAACTTAAATGAAACAGAACCTGTCAATTTGGGTAGTGCGGAAGAGGTTCGAGAAACCATGATAAGCGTCCACGCTGANCGAGAATAAGCCTAAGCCAAACTTAAATGAAACAGAACCTGTCAACTTGGGTAGTGCTGAAGAGGTTCGAGAAACCATGATAAGCGTCCATACTGATGAAAGAACTAAGGACGCTTTGATTCAACTTCTACTTGAGTTCAAAGACGTGTTTGGTTGGTCTTACGACGACATGCCCGGACTAAGTGTAGATTTGGTGGTACACAAATTTCTGACCTACCCCGGTTATCCACCCGTCCAACAAAAGCAGAGGAAATTTAAAACAGACATGAGTGA
>ML275994.1:0-15831 GCA_005239495.1 Nicotiana undulata
ACCTTAGTGAGTATGTATTCTACCTCGCGTCACTACTCTTTACGAGTTTAGACGGGATACTCATTGGGTACATATTTGTTTAAATGTACTCATGCTGCACTTTCTTTCTTTTTCTGCACTTGACCGTGCAGGTATTGAGGCTGGTTCGTCTGTTCGTCCATCAGCTGATAGGTACTGATCGCAGCGTCGCTCCACACGGTGAGTTGTCTTCTTGGCGTTTCCTGACAGCACCTCTGGAGCTTCCCAGTTTCATTTTTGCTCAGTCTTTTGTTCCAGACTGCGGCTTGTATATTTTGTATATGTATTTCTGCTGTTGTATCTATGTAGCCGCCCGTTGACACTGTGACACTAGTCCTGGCACACACTTGTTGTAGTTATCGGGGTTGTATATGTATTGGGCCTAGCTGTGGTTCAGCTTGTTTCTATGGCCTTACCCCATGTTGTTATTTTATTCTGCACTTTCATTGTTATTGTTGTTCGTTGGCTTGCTTAGCTTCGCCGTTAGGTGCCATAACGACCTGGACCGGTTTTGGGTCGTGACACCTTCCGACGTGAATCCACCTTCTCTCAATCAGTCTTAAAATAAAAATAATTATTAATAGCCACCACACAATGATAATATCAATTGATCACTCATAAATTTTCGGTCTCATTTCCAGCAATTTACCTTATCTAATTTCCTTGTGAGGTTAAAATTTTGAAATCTTTCATGGTCCAATTAAGTTATCTTTTAATAGCTGGTAGCAAAGCTCCACTTTTTATGCTTAGTTCCATTGGCAGCAATTTCTTAAGAAATGAAGCACAATGATAGAGAAAGCTGTAGCCGAACTATGTGAATACCTAATTAATCCTACCAACGCCAAATAATTATGTAATTAAGTTGTCTTTTGGACTAAGAGAATGTGAATTTTGTTACATGTGGTAGGTGGGGAAGAGAAGTTTGGAAGAGGAAAAGGGGGCGAGATGAACAAGAGCGGAGATATCATCTCTCATAGGAGAAGAAGATGTAGGCGAGCGTAACTCACACATACGAACTATCGAACTCGGGTGTTCACAAGATACATTTGATAACCACTTGAAGTGTCAAAATGATAAATTGTTTTGGTGTCTGTCTGGTCATTAGGCACAACTTAAAGGTCAATTTATATTTTGCCAATTCAAAACAAACAAAAAAATTATTAGTGGAACCCACACAAGAGTCTAGCCAAAATTATATTACTCTCTCTATCACTTGAATTGAAGGGAATGATCCATTCACCCCATACGTAGTAGAGAGTTGTAAATATAGTTCAAAGAACTATTCTCTCCAAACTTAACAATGCACAATTTATTTGGCGCAGATAGAGGAATAACGTTAAAATTGACAAAAGAAATAAAAAACAATATTTTTTGTACTAATCACTTGAATAAGTTGGAGAGGATGTCAATACAAAGTTAATAATATTAGGATTCTTAATTTATTTTCAATAATTGTTAGAACTATTAGAATTGGAAACATCAAATGAGGCGAAGCAATAGAACTATTACATTTGAAAGGGTTTGAATTTTCGGCCAAATAGAACTCGATGATCTAATAGTATAAGCATCACATAATTAGCAAAAGGAAATTATTCCATATTCAGAATTACTTATTATCAATGAATGAAGGTTAGTCGATTACCTATCTTTGTAGTACGAAAAATTCTTATCTTCAACTAAGATTGTTCGCTATCAATCACATGATCGTACAAAAAAGAAATGGATAAAAAACTCACTATATGTTTGTGGAGCATATTTTCCAATCAAGGGAGAATTCATATTATTCGACAAATAATGTTGTGTTAAGTTTAACATATTTATAGAAATTAGTTAACTAATTACACTCCTTTAAAAGTTAAATTCACAATTTAAAAAAATACGATGCACTCTTACTTCTAAAGTGGGTACTTCTAAATGTGTTTAGAGAAATGTTAGCGGTATGAGGACCGTCAACTTCACTATAAAGATGATCGACCAAATTCCAGTAAAGAAATTCTTTTTATCAGAATTCAGTAAACATAAAACCGGGATCAAAATTCAATAAGCTTATGGATATTTTTTTATCACTTAGTTTTATCGAGAACAAACAGAAAAAAGGAGCAGTGCACATGCATTCCCTAAATAAGCAGACAACAAAATTTATATAGGCAGAGAAAAAATGTGATTTGCATGAATATAAAATTCCATCTCTGCATATTCAACCGTGTAATTTTATCCCTAAAAATTCTTCTAAAATATAAAATCATTTACTGCTTTAACTTTATCGAATTAGTGGACCATGTCAAATATATGATTATATTGAGAAATTTAAAGTAAAACAACCCCAAATATCCCCATAAAGCACTCACAACAAAGACAATAAGATGTATGTACACTAAAAATTAAGTATACTTTAAAAAAGATTATTACCTCTATACATATCAAAAAGCTTGTACTCAGAGATTTAACCTTTAAAGAGCAACAAATACATAGAAAAAGACCACTATTGTTATCGGCGAAGAACTCCAAATTCTACCATAAAATCTTCAAACTCACGCCTAACTCTTTAACTACAAAAGTCAAATAAGATCGAAAAATATAATAAGGGAAAACAGTAAGAATTGGAAAATAAAAATAAAAATGGAGCAGACCTGAAAGCAGCAATACCCAATTGAAAAAATGGAGAGAACTGAAAAAGGAATTGTTTGAGAAGTCTGGGGAGAACTTGAACAAGTATAACAGAAAGAAAAAAAAAAGGTAAAACAATCAATCTTTTTACAAACTGAAAAAATATTTGGGAAAAAGTTGAAAGAAAAGTATACCTCAAATTGGAGTAGGAGATGGAATTGGGAGGTGAAAGAGATATCTTCTAGAATTGTGTAGTGTTAGCTTTGAAAAAAATCACCTCAACAAATCACTTTTATATTTGAGCTAAATGACAACTATACCCTAGGTCAACTATCTTCTCATTTCTATATAATAAAAATAGAATTAGAAATATACTCAAATGACTATTTTGTCTAGTGTGAATTCTATACTTAAAAGGGTAAAAAAAAAAGCAAACAATATTTCGCTAAGAGCCTTCGTAACGTAGAAATTAGACTACATTGGTTTTATCTTCTATTTTGTAGTTAATAGACGATTTTTAATATATCTGTACAATTATATACATATAAAAAATCACAATAACTCTAAGTCACTAGCTCTAGATTCAGGAGCGACTATGTACAGCTTTGTTAACTAAAATAGGCAAGAATTTGAGGTTGGCGCAGAATAAAGAAGAAAAGTTTAAGGTGGTATATATCTCCCAATTAAACAAAGAAAAGGATCCTTAACTTCACAATTTAAAGGAAAAAAGGTCTGCACGTGTTATAAGAAACAGTAATAATTATAGTAGTTGGTTGTAGCTATAGGTCAAGTCCGTCTCCCGAATAAGTCCCATGCATGTTCGATTTATTACAGACTGGAATTTGACCGGGGAAATCAGAGGATAAAACAATTCATAAAACTCTGAAATTTCCATTTTTCATACCTCCATAAAATTTTCAGAGTTATCGATAAGACTCTGAAATTGAGATGACTGGCCGCAGACGATAAATTAAAACCTAGTCAAGACAACGGTCTCTTCTACAGCGTATTAATTTTCATTTTCAGCCAAGTTGTTGGACTGAAGTACATTTATTTGATTTTTTCTCAATCAATTTTTCCATTAGGGTAAGAAATATTCACCTATCAAAAACAGAGAGAACTTAAATTTTAGCTTAAAACTATTAAAGCTAAGATAATTATTTTCCTACGTATATCTCAATTCTCATGTATGAATGAACTTGTCGCCCATCGCCAATAGCTATATATCCGATGTTTACTAATTACCAGTTACCAACGTTAAAGGGGTAAAAAGTAGTGTTAATTGAAGAAAACAGTTTGAGGAGCAAAGTCTACGGATTACGAAGAAACAAAGATTATAATTCGATCTACTTATATAAGAAGAACCTACATAGAGGGGCCGGCAGAAAATAGTAAATTAAAGTAGAAATAAACTGCTTATGGAGCAGTAGTTAGTACTCCCTCATGTCCAAAATAAGTGATTTTTTAGTATTTTTCTTGTGGTCCAAAATAAGTGATTTTTTCATATTTCGAGAATGCATCAATTATTTTTTTCCCTACATTGCCTATGAAGTAAATAATGTTGGAGTATGTGTTAGGAATATTTATGTGGGATAGTAAAGGTTAATATGGTCAATTTCATTGCTAATTAATATTAAAAAGTGAATTTCTTAATCTGTGTGAAAATAGACAAAAAATCGCTTATTTTGGACCGGAGGGAGTAGTGTATACGGTTAAAATCGGGTCCACCCGATTTTACTATTTGATTGGTACTGGTAATTTGTATTGGAGGACAACTTCATAACGGAACAGATCGAGACACGAGGGTAAGATATCAAGTGTGGAATCGAGGTAACTGTCATGATCGAGGCTAGTAGCAATCGGAGCCAAACGAGACAAACATCTAGAATGATCGGAGATATCAAAATAACGAAAAGGCGTATCCGTGATTGGTCGAAGATCATGACATGAATCTCGGAACGGATCAAATCAGAAACGGTTAATCATCTAATCATGGGATTTTCTTCTGTAATTAAAGTTGTACCCTAAGTAGAATTCTTCTACTATATAAAGAGGAGTTCTAATCATTTGTAAAACAGTGTTATTCACAGAGATCAAAGAATATAAATCTTTCTTTCCCGCTTACATTATTGTTCATTAGCTTGTTCTATTTTCTAATTGTTCTTGCACCTATCAGTTTGAGAGTACTTCGACTCGAGGGCTGAGTTCTATCTGACCACTGGTTTGCTTTACATATAATTAATTCTATCATTTATCTTCATATTTATCAATTGTGTTGAGCGAAATCACATATCCTTAAAACTAAAATATAAGTTTAATTGTTATCAAAATTTTAGGGTAAACAGTTTGGCGCCCACCGTTGATTGCTTAATACTTATTCCGATAACACACACTACCTTACGCTTTTTCTTGTAAGTGTTTTTGTTTTTAGGATAAAACATGTCAAACTCACAAACAGCACCCACACATGGTGACAACAGCCTCAGATTTTACGGGGAAAATGACAATATAGTCGGCCCAGGAATCGAGGTGCCTCAGGCTGATCTCGAGGGAGCACCAATTGCCAATCCAGTCGACGTCAGTTCACATATCGCCCTAAATGCAAATTTGGGCGTTGATCCCGAAGGAAGTGTACGCATGGAAGGTCGATATGGTGGTCGAGGTACGTAGGGCGATGGTGGAGTCAGCCTCCAATTGATATTTGAAACGCTACAGGATCAACAAGCCGCTATAGCACAACAACAAATCCAGCATCGAACGCCGAGTGGGGTTGAACCAGAAGTCGTCCACAGAACCCAGTGTCACAACCCCAAATCCTAATAGGTCGTGATGGCGCCTATCGTGGAACTAGGCTAGCCAACTATCACATAACTACACATTTTGTTTTAATATAACTTCTCAAAAATCAATAATATAATTCAACAGTCTAAACTAATCCCCCAAGACTGGAGTCAACCGATCACGAGCATCTAAGAATAAGATATAACTCTACTAATGTCATAACCAATGACTGGGAATGAAATACTAAGAATATTAAAGGAAGGGAAATGGAGAAGCTGCAGACGCTGAACAGCTACCTCGAAATCCCAAATGCTGATGACAACGAACTCGGACGACTACTGCTCTGAACCAGTACCTGGATCTTCACACAGGGGTGCAGGGAGTAATGATGAGTACACCAACTCAGTAGTAATGAAAATAAATCATAGTCTGAAGTATATGAAACACACAACACAAAACACCGATCCACAAAACAGTAAAACATCAAGTCTCAATATAGTATACATAAGTTCGAAAGCCAATTTCCAGAAACTCCTTTGAAACAAGTATATTTTCAATATATCTCAATAAAACTCTCAGTAATATCAGTTTGAAAAATGAAGTAAATCATAGTCAAAACTCATTAAAATATCATCGTAAAAATGCCCCTCAGGCCATAATCATCACTCGTAACAATTTCTCTCAGCACCTCACTATCACTAAGTATCAGCCCTGCGGGCAACCTCACTGTCACTCATACCTCCCAATCACTCATCACTCACACTTAGTAGGTACCTGCGCTCAGTGGGGGTGTGTACATACTCCGGATGGGCTCCTACAGCCCAAGCGCTATAAATAAGCCACATCATGGCATAAATCAACTCTCAGGCTCTCAGGCTCTCTCATATCATAACATCCTCACAATATTGGCCCTCGGTCTCACTCAGTCAGACACTCTCAACATGCCACTCGGTCCATAAATAAAGGGTTCTCGAACCAAAATAGTATTTCAATTCAAAATATAGTGATATCATCAAATAGGAGTGCCAACAATTTCACAAGAAAGACTGAGTGTAAAATCATAGTTTCAAAGCGAGGAATATCAGTAAAATAGCCCCAAGGGATTAAACAGATCGGCACTAGACCCCAAACATGGTTTATAGCCCAAATATATCAAATCATAGTAACAGTGTAAAACATATGCCTCAAAAGCAGTTCGTAACTCAATAGTTGCCTAAAAAGGAACATATTTCCAAATTTCCAATTCGTGCACGCCCCACACTCATCATTCAGTGTGTGCGACACTCCAAATCCGTGAAAGGATGTAAAGTTCGGGGTTTCATACTCTCAGGACAAGGTTTAAAGATATTACTTACCTCATAATAGCCCGAAAAGCTACTCCCCAACACGCTTGCCCCTCGAATCAACTTCCGAGTGCTCCAAATCTATCAAGTTCAGATTTTTCACATTAAGATATGCTAAGGGAATGAATTCCAATAGAAGAATACAAATTTTTTCACAAAACCCGAAATTAGCCAAAACCCGACCCCCGGGCCCGCATCTCGGAACTCGACAAATTTTATACCAAAATGTTCTTCATCATCTCATGAGTCCTTACAAATAAAGAACTCTAAAATCGGAGTTCGTTTGACCCCTCAAATCATCCCTAAAAGGTCTCATATTCTCAAGCCCTAATTCCATCTTTTTCTACTGATTTTCCCCAATTAAAAACTTCAAAAACATATAATCTTGTCGGATTATTTGATGATGATTTAATATTATGGAGTAGAAATGATCACAAGTGACTTACCTCAAGATTTCCCATGATTTCTTGCTCAGAAATCGTCCCAAGCCGTGTTCTTTCATCCAAAACAAATGCTAAATGGGCTAAAAAAACTGAACTTCATTAAAAAGACCCAATTCTGGTTGCTAAAAGAAAAATCCCGTCGCTAAAAGTGCCAAATTTGGTCGCTAAAGGTGCGCACAAGATCCTGTTGCACCAGCAATATTTATTTTCACTAAAAAGGCTCTAACTCCACCATACGAACTCGGAATTCGATGATTCTTGTTCCTATGAGTCACAAATAATAATACAAACATAGTCCTTCAATCGAAACTCAATTCGGATCTCATTTGCTCAGTGCGATACTCATTTCGCTCGTTAAATAATTAATTCAGATTTCGTGTCAAAAACCCAATCGCGACTTGATGAAATTAGACCAAACTTTCCAGATCACTCCTATAATTCATTATAAAAATCCTGGAAGTCTCGAAATCAAATTTCGATCTCTACAACTAAAAATGGGCCTTTGGATCATTACATGCTTATGCTCAAAATGCCAAAATCATCCAAAAACTCTTCCAAAACTTATCGGAGCCTCATAGGACCCCAAAAAAGTATACTTACAAGTCCCATAATATGACACAAACTAAGTCGAGCCTTCGAATCAGCAAAAACAACGCAAAAATACTAAATTCACCTCGAATTCAAGCCTATGAACTTTGAACTTTCTAAATTCCACCAAAGATGCTGAAACCAACCAAAACACATCTGAATGACCTGGAAATTTGCACACATATCCAAAATGACACTACGAACCTGCTCCAACTTTCGGAATTCCATTCCGACCACGATAGCTTATTTTCCACTGCCAAAAACTAACTTTCGTCAATTCAAGCCTAATTCTACACCGGACATCAAAACCACATTCCGAACACACTCCTAAGCCCCAAATCATCTAACAAAGCTATCTGAGCCATAAAATCTACATTCCGATGTCGTTTACAAATAAGTCAACTCCTAGTTGACTTTTTCAACTATTAGGCCAACTTAAGAGACTAAGTGTCTCAGTTCTCACCACGACCACTCCGAACCCGAAACAACCGACCCAACACATCATAATTAGGTTAATTAACACATTAAAAAGCTGAAATAGGGGAAACGGGGTAAATCTTACGGAACGGACGACCGAGTCGTTACATTCTCCCACACTTAAACATATGTTCGTCTTCGAACGTTCCTAGAGTTGTTCCAAACACCACCAAAATTGTCGTGAAACCTACCATGCACAATACCGGGGTGATCCCACGTCACCCTATCCCATATAGATCCGATAACACACATAATTGAAATTCCATAACTCCACTTGACCCATAACCTTAGAACCAAATTCCCACTTCTGAAATACTTACAAGATCAAAATTCCACACCTAGAAACTGAATAAAATCTGAACACGCCATACCAAGCCATGTCCTCAACCCAAGATGTAATCACATAATATATCGCATGACTCAAACACTCATAGAGACAACCCCTAATCACAATAGCTGCTCAAAGCAACCTAATACCCGTACATAACCTCTTATCAAGAAATGCTTCGCTCTAACACTTCCATATACTGCCGATGATGAGAGAAACACGTAGAAACTAGCAACCATTCGTCCAATTAGTCAGACATGAAACTCCCCCTTCTCTGATAGGAACTAAGGTAGATTTCTAAGCCGACTTGCGATATCATCCTTCTAACCATGCTGAAGTCAACTCTTATAGTATCCATTCTAGACCCAATGGCCTCTTCTCATCCAACACGACCCCTCTAATGACATGACGCACCAATACAATCCAAATCCATAACTTGTGCAATTCGCGCACTCAATAACAATAACCCACGAAGTCAAATCATAGAAAAGATTCACATAAAAGGACTATCCTGCCATAAACAAGTACCATCACGACCCTATGCTAAGAGCCTTCCACACATCGTAAAAGAACCTAACCAACACGTCTCAATCCTGCAACACCCAATTACTTGCCTTACTCAATTCTCGATGTAAAGCCCAGATTGAACCGCACCATATGCACATATAACCAACAATCACAACTCATCGCAACACCGAAAGGTAACTCATAGATCACTCCAGGACACGGATAAGCTCAATGACAATCGAATGGTACATCCTCCAATATTAGCAATTCAGAATCCACAATACCGACCAGGTGCAAGACACACACCCTTTCTGGGCTTACCAATGAACCGTAAATCAACTCTGATCACCCGCAACCGATAGGTAACTCACCGAAGATTCACAATGACTGAATCATGGCACATACTAACATCTGACTAGCTCTGCTCTCATCTTCACGGTCCACAGCCACAAAATAACCGTCCATGAGAACTCTCAGTCTCGAAGCACATGAAGCGCACGAATTACCATATCTGATCTCAACTCTAACGCTCGAATATATAACAGACCTCTAATACTCCGTCATCCCACGAGGGATACCCCAATAATTCTTCTATGTCACCGAGCAACCTTTAATATCAGCAGTCGATCCAACAAGAGAGCGTCGCAATACCAATAAAGCACCCTAAACTCCACACATTGCCTCTTCTGAAATGTATACCCTCATCAAGCCACCCAACAGTTATATCATCTACCTAGTCATCTGAAACTGCCAATGATGCCTAAGAATTCATGACCTTCCTTGCAGAACTAAACCGTGACCTCACACATGCAAATCTCAACCCTACATAACATACTGCATATACCATGCCATCTTATGATAAATAGGAGAACTTTATAATCCATTCTGAGCCACAAGCAACTATGTACTCAACTAGCCTAGAACTTTCCATTTATTCCATTTAGAAGCAAAATCACTATACATCACATGGCCTTCACGCTAGTAGAAAATATACATCTCTAACCGTGGTAGAAATCATCAAGAACCCTCCGAATCACATTTGTATAACACCAACCGTCATGACTGAGTCCTTATAACTCAACCAAGCTACGCATGCCATCAAATCACAAGAGAATTGCTAAGAAGCACTTGTAAGAACTCATTCTTCAACACACCCACAGAACTAATCATATCCCTTATCGTTTATCATGCCGATCCGACCTACTACCGTCTGTACTATTTATTCAAGTTCCTTCTGACTTACCTTCGAACTGATACTTCTTCTTTTCATAATATCGCAACTCTCAATCCAGACTCACCACACAAAACCCGAGCATAAAATTGTACCGTCTAAGGCTCTTAAGCCGCTGAATACTCTCTCAAATATCCCCAAAAGTACCATATTCAAAATACTTACCCTGAAGAGACTTCATGCGAACCTAAAGCCATTACCTTCACTTTCCTGATACTGATATGTAGAATCCATGATAATGTAGAAATGTCACAAGTCTTGATACCCTCCAATGTATATCTCAGCTCTAGCCAAATACCCACCTTGAAGATTCCCAATTGCTACGTTTAACCTTGAATCCATCAGAACCATTCTCAAGAGTCATCTACTCTGCACAAATCTCAATTAAACTGATCAAAGAGACAAAACGACCTGACCCCATTTGCACACCAACATACTAGGAAGTAATCCATACTTCGAAGCAATCAAGAAAATTCCTACCCCGCACCCACTACACCACTTACAATTACAACTCAATCATTCAATAAAATCCATTTACCCATATACATTACCACCTGTATCCAAAAATTCCCATTACTCGAGTCATCTCAGACTCCACCTCTGCAGGTCATAACTGATTCACCAATATACCTCGAACTGAACCCAATGCCTCGCATAATCTTGCAACCAACTTATCATTAGCAGCCTCCCCCACTTGGCTCAAAGCAATGGATCAAAACAATCAATAACTCACAATGCCCATATGCTAACACCGCCTCTATACCACAATGAGATTCAATTAAATCCTTCATAAGCTCATATATAACTCAAACCATTTAACATCTCAAAGAATCTGCAATCTCGCATTCACCATTGCAATAGTCGTGCAAACTTCCACAAGCGATCTAAACTCAACTTACAACATATAACATTTACTGGTAAATGAGCACTTGTTATAAAACCACCTAAGGATCACACAACCTCAGGACACCCCGTGGGAGATAACCCCTCCTGCTTAGCCTCAAACTGATATCATCTCTATACCTTTCCAAAAATCATAGCTATCACGCAATCATTATACCCTCCTACATTAAAACACAACAAATTCCTATCCTCGAGGCATCAAGATACGCGATATAAGAACCTGAAGTTGATGGCAGAACTAACACTGGAGTTGTGGTCAAAGCAATCTTGAGCTTCTGGAGCTCTCTCCACACTCGTCTGACCACCTGAGTACCCTCATTGGACACCACGTGCCCCAAGAATGCTACTGAACTGAGCCAAAACTCACACTTGGAGAACTTCTCATAGAGCGTCTCCTCCCAGAATCCTTATAATACCATCCTCAGCTGCTGAGTATGCTACCTCTGTCTACGAGAGTACGCCAGGATGACATCAATGGATACAATAACAAAGAAGTGCCAACACGGCTGAAACACACCGTTAATCAAATACATGAACGATGTTGGGGCGTTGGTCGACCCAAAAGACTTCACCAGGAGCTCAGAACACAACAGGAAAATCTACTCCACTCCACAACTACTCTACACGAGAGGTCCTTCAATACACTCACAACTCGACGCCATAATCTTACTCAATACAGAAGTCAATTACTCGATCGTTCTTGCTACATCTCCCGCTAATCCATTCTGGTCACAATCAAACAACCTGAATACATCTAACTTATCATATCACACTCACCATGTAGTCATCTAGTCACAAAGTCCCCTCAATAAGGGCACCATACAGACATATAAGTCCCCCATCACATGTGCAAACACAAACAAAATCTCAGCACTCAAGCCATAGACAACACTCGGCCTTAAGTCCTTCCGATTGGCCCATTATCAACATGCTAAAAATCACATCTCCCCCATGGAAGTCACAAGCCGATGACGCACAACTAATACCAAGCGCTCGCGTGTGCATTCGAATACATGAAAGGAATTCAAAGAGTTACGCTTTTGGCTGAATAAATGAATTCGCACGATAAGAATTCAAGAATGTGGGATGTTTCCTAAGGGTTCTGCAGCCTCTCGAAGATAAGTACAGACGTCTCTGTACCGATCCGCAAGACTCTACTAAACATGCTCATGACCGTTGAGTCCTATGTAACCTAGTGCACTGATATCAACTTGTCACGACCCCAAATCCTAACAGGTCATGATGGCACCTATCGTGGAACTAGGCTAGCCAACCATCACATAACTACACACTTCGTTTTAATATAACTTCTCAAAAATCAATAATATAATTCAACAGTCTAAACTAATCCTCCAAAACTAGAGTCAACAGATCACGAGCATCTAAGAATAAGGTAAAACTCTACTAATGTCATAACCAATGCCTGGGAATGAAATACTAAGACAAATAAAGGAAGGGAAATGGAAAAGCTACGGACGCTGGACAGCTACCTCAAAATCCCAAACTCTGATGACAACGAACTCGGACGACTACTGCTCTGAACTAGTACCTGGATATGCACATAAGGGTGCATGGAGTAATGATGAGTACACCAACTTAGTAGTAAAGAAAATAAATCATAGTCTGAAGTATATGAAACACACAACACAAAACACCAATCCACAAAGCAGTAAAACATCAAGTCTCAATACAATATACATAAGTTCGAAAGCCAATTTCCAGAAACTCCTTTGAAACAAGTATATTTTCAATATATTTCAGTAAAACTCTCAGTAACATCAGTTTGAAAAATGAAGTAAATCATTGTCAAAATTCAGTAAAATATCATCGTAAATGTTATGCCCCACATTTTTGTATACGAAACTACGCCATAAATAAATTGACGGGAGCTCAGAAATGAGATGTTACGTACCGTATTTTTTTTACGTTAATGTTTCGTCGTAAGCTAATCGACCTAAACTCGTGAATGAAATGATTTTGGGATTATAAGTATTATGCTATTCCAAAAAAGTGATAAATATTCATGAACGAGAGAGGGTAAGCAAATCGAAGAAAATGAAATTCCTCGAAATTTGACAATTTGGGATAAAATATGGTCTGAGCTATAATACCCGATATTTATGGATTAGTGCCATAAAAGATACCATATGGCCATGATAGTATGATGTATAAAGTATATTAAAATGGAATAGCATTTTAAGAAATTTTGAGATAATTCTTAATTATGTGGGTAATTGATTAATTATTGAAATAGTGGGGGAGTTAATGGATTGAGTAAGAAAAAGGGATGGATAATTCGATAAGTATGGGCCACTCACGTGGCAGCACCCCTTAAACCCAAGAATGACTCATTAAGCTATTATACTATGTGGAAAGTTATACAAAATAAGTCACTGGACTAAGTGACAATTCATTTTTACACGTAAAGAATTCTTGACCTCTTTAGTGGAAAAACATAAGACTTTCCAAAATCAAGATAAGATTCCTTTTCCATTAAATGAAACTGACAATGTCCCAGTATGAATTTTCTCTAAAATCTTACAAGATCCAACGTGAACGGCTAGTTCAAAGAAAGTTCGGTACAATCTTGCTCAAGAATATCATACAAATATTTTCCTACTTCGATCTTGTCCTCATGTGTTTTGTCACAATTAACGTGTATTAGAGGGATTTTCAAGAGAACCGGATCAGGTATGTTAAGGCTATCCCTTCTTTCTTTTGGCATGATCTATACGACATGAATAAAACGAGAAAATGCACAACTTCCATAAAATACTCTATTCGTAGAAATGCTCCAGATATGTATATTCTTATCCTTCCACGTGTCAAATTACTCTATCATATGTTCATGGGTCTCAGAAATATGTAAGTTGGTAAAAAAAATCTCATGATATTAATCAGAGGCATAATGGCCTTATGACGTACCGAGAGATTTTATTGACATATTTCATATGCATTTCATGCATTTATACATGCATGTTGACCCATGACCAGATGGCGTTNTTGATCAGCTGGTATACGATGATGATGTTACCCACAGTGGCTGAAATATGATTCAAACGGCGTTATATACGCGTATATATGTATGTATATATATGTATATGGGATATGGGAAAGGTTATGGCGTTATATACGCACCACCACCTGATCAGCTGGTATACAATGATGATTTTGCCCACAGTGGCCGATATGATATGATGGGATGCCCTCAGAGGCTGATGATGTTATGAAACATATACCTATGCACGACATGACATTCATACGCATATGCATGATACTAAAAGTGATTTATTATTTACAGAGTTATCCAGACATACAGGTTGAGTCAATTACTCTATATCTCTTCCATGTCTCTTATGTATTTATTTATGTGCCTTACATACTCAGTACATTATTCGTACTGACGTCCCTTTTGCCTGGGGACGCTGCGTTTCATGCCCGCAGGTCCTGATAGACAGGTCGAGAGCCCTCCAAGTAGGCTATCAGCTCAGCGGAAGATGTTGGTGCGCTCCATTTGTTTCAGAGATGCTCGTTTGGTTAGTATGATTTAGACACATATTGTTTGGTAAGGCGGGACTCTGTCCCGACCTTTATGATATTTATGTACTCTTAGAGGCTTGTAGACATACGTCATGTACATAAAGGATTGTACGGCCTGGCCGGCCTATGTTTTGAGTTTATAAAGGATTGTTTTGGCCTATTAGGCCCGTATGTCATGTGTATGTTATAATGTAATAAGAAAGATACGCTACGTTGGTACTCGGTTGGGTAAGGTACCGTGTGCCTGTCACGGCCCATCGGTTTGGGTCGTGACAAAAGTGGTATCAGAGCAGTTATGTTCTAGGGAGTTTACAAGCCGTGTCTAGTAGAGTCTTGTTTATGGGTGTGTTGTGCACCACACTTATAAGCAGGAGGCTACAAGGCATTTAAGATTGTCACTCTTTCTTCTTACTCTAGATCGTGTGGTAGAGCTCAGTCATAGGAATTCAAATTCCTAAATCCTATTCGTAATAAGACGATACCTATATCCGGAAAGAAGGTTGGAAAGAGAGATAGTTGAGAAAAAGTTGAGTCAGAGGAATTGAATTTTTGTATGATGCCTACGATAAGTAAATGTGAGGTCTCCAGCAGATCATGTGCGTACTGAATGGTGTAAGCTTCTTGATAAGAAGCCTTAAGGAAAGAACGCCTATCCATCTTTATGGTGAAGGACAATGAGAGATTAAGAATATAAGTACAAGTTTCAGTAAGTAAAAAGAGCAAGGTGAAAACGGGTACGAGGTACCCAGTTAATGAAGGTTAACAGCGTTTATAATTGAGGCAGAGAAACATAAGCTTTTTGAGTTATATTCAATAGTAATAGAGGTATATATAATTGGTCGCACCCATTCCAGATATGCCCTATGGGGGTTAACAGAAGTAGTATAAGAAGATGTGATGGATGAATTATTTGCGTCAGTTGACATTTCCGAAGGATATTGCAAATTTTCTAATAGATCTCTTTATGAGATACCCAGATGGTACACTCTAAAATAGTGCAGTCAGATATAAGTACTACAAAGACATGCACTATAAGACTTGAGGGGATATATACTACCTTAGTGT
>ML275996.1:0-55232 GCA_005239495.1 Nicotiana undulata
GTTCTGCTGTTTTGCTACGTCTTGCACCTTATTCCTGTTCTTGTTTACACGACCAGTGCTCAACGAAGTGGTAGTAAACAAATTTGCAGCTTTAGGACTTACCATCGCATCCAGTAATGTACTTTCCTCCACACTAATCACTGGAACAATTGAAATCTGTTTTTGCTGTCCCTTGTTTTGCACTTGTTCAACTGATTTTGGATTGCTTTCAATAAGTTGCTTATTTTCTGGATTTAATGCAGCTTCCTGCCTCTCATTTACACAAATAGCAGCAGGATCATGTATGATTAACTGCTGCTGCTACTGCTGTTCAGCAATTGATAGAGTTGCTGCGTATTGAGAACCCACACAAGTAGCGACTGAAGTGCTCACAATAATCTGCTGCTGCCCAATTCTATTTACCCCTGCATTTTCAATCGAAGCAGCTCCTGAGGTGCTTGTTCCAACATGTTGCTGCTGCCCAGAATTTGTTGATGTTGCAACTGGACTGTTTGTATCAAACTGCTGCTGTACTATCGTCGTAGTTGTTGCTGCATTTTTATCTCTTGTAGAAACAGTTAGAGAGTTTCTGGGGATAAAAACTGGTGAGTTTGAGTTCAGGTTGCTTTTGCGACTTACTGCTGCTGCATTTTTTGTCCTTGGCAGTGCTGGTGAAGCAACATCTTCACTCTCTTGATCATCAAGCTCACTCGAATTTCCAGCATACGCATCACCCCAGTCTTCCTCATCATCATCCTCGCATTGGTCTGCCCATAGCTTGGATTTAATAACCACCCCCCTCACATTTGCCTATATAACTTCATTGTTATTCTCAGAGGACAACATCAAATGTTCGGATTCACCCCCATGCTCACAAAATTGAGAAGGGACATCCTGTACCGATGTGTTCAAAGCGACCAATGGTTGCCTGATCAAAGGATTTGCATTCCTCATCATATCCATCTGAGTCTCCTTAATGATTTTTCTACTTCCCGATTATAAATATGTAGCTTTGGAGTACTGGACTTTATGGTTTCAGTAGACAATTGGACTGCCTCGGTCTTTTGCGCATCAACTGGAACAATGTCCTTCGACATAATTAGTCGACCACCTGTGTTCTTGGGAATCTGCTGTTGTTTGCTACTGCCTAAAGATAGTGGTTGCCTATTTTTGGGATTTGTGTTCATCATCATAGCTGCCTGGGCATCCGTTACCATTTTATGTAGCTCCAGATTGGAAATATGAAGCTTTGGTGTAGCTGCAGCAGGTAGTTGACTTGCCTCATCAGCATGATCCTCAACAGTTATGATCTCGAGTGGAGCACCTATGTCATTTTGATTTTCCTGCTGTTTTTCTCTATCTGTAGAGCTAGTTTTTCCAGTTACTGATCTTTCTTCACCCTCCATCTGTTGCAAATCCTTCCCAGCCTTCTTCATTGCACAATCATGTTCATTAACCAACGCAACAAAGGAGTTAGAGACCTCAATGTTCTTCTCTGCTATCCTCTAATCTTTAAGGTTTGTAGAAATAGTTTTTCTTGGTGAACGATTTAACACTAACCAAGCTTGATCTGTTGAGAGTTTAACAACCTGTGGGGCTGGATCTTTGTGAGAATCAACAATAACTTGTCCATCTTTTATAGCCAAAACTTCAGTGGCCTGCCCAGCTCCTATCTCCTTCCCTTTTGTTAACTTTTGCACGCTAGTTTGTCCATTTTCTTTAACTGTTTGATGCTCAGTTTCAGAATTTTTTGGCCCACCACCTGGACCCTTGTGAACACCAGATGAACCTCGATAAAAAACAGGACTTGTATTAGCCTTCAGATCTTTAGCAACACTATTAAGAGCTGATGCACCTGGGACTATCACAACCTCATCAACAGTTGCTATATGTTGCGACTTAACATCATCTATTCCTTGACCAGCTCCCTTATTATCTGAAGCAGCAATTCGATCAGCTACGGCATTCTGAGAAACAACTCCTAAATCCACATTCCCAGCATTATCAACCTGATCAGTCCCCTTCATCATTACTGTTTCCTTAACCAAATTTAATGCATTGGCAACTCTAGCTAGAGATAGATCAACTGGAATATCGGCACTATTTGATGCATTAGTTTTTGCGTGCAACTTAGCATTAAAATAATCCCTTGCATCCCCTTGTAATTCTTCAATCAAAATTCCTTCTGTCATGACAGTTTCTTCCTCACCTTGCCTGAAAAATTGCTGCTCAGCTTGCACGTTTCCTACTGCCTTTTCATTCAACAATCTACATGTATTTTCATCATGTCCCTGATGCTTACAATGATAGCAATACAATGGTAAATTATCATACACAAAATCCTGAAAAACGTCAACTATCTTGCCCGTTTCTTTGTCCACAAATTGCAATCTCATCTTCTCAGGTAGCTTGTCCTTTAAATCCAATATCACCTTAACCCTTGCTGCACTAGGACATGATTTAATCTGAGTTGCTTTATCAATAGCTATGGGCCTTCCAACAGCTGAAACTATGGACATTAATGCTTTTTTGGCGAACAACTCCGGCGGCAAGTTCGGCAGCGATATCCATACAACAGCCTTCGTCGTCTCCTCCTTTGCATTAAAATCAATAGACCATGGAAATACTCTAATTTGGTGCTCCCTTCCATTATGATTAAAATAAAGGACTGACCTCGCAAGTGAAGTAACATAATCATCAAACTGATCAATCCTAATAAGTATTTGTCTTGGAGCAAGTTGTCCGATCAAAACTTGTCCTTTTATACCAAAAACTTTCGGCAGTAAGTTCCTCAAAGTTGATAACTCCAACATGTTTGAAGATAGTTTCACAACAATAGCTTGATGTAGCCCCTCCTCCTTTGCAAATTCCAGTCGTTCTTCTTTTGTAAACTGGATAGTTGGTACACCATGGATAACTTCAACATGTTTTAGGTTTGTTTGATTCAAATTCACGGCTGTTTTGGTTTGAGATAATCTTGTAGCATATGTAAGTTGATTGCTAGTGTTTAGGGTGCTATCTTTAAGGATTGTTGGTGTCTCTCCCACAACCAAAGGCTGGGGAGAGATGTGTGTGGCCATGGCAGCCCTAAATCACCATGAACTCACAAGAAAAGGAGGAGAGAGGAGAGAGCGTGAATGATGAGACCGGCCTAACCTAAAGTCAAGGCTCTTCCCTTTCTTGATGGCGAATCTTGATTAACTGACACTAGGAACCGATTCGGAGAAAGAAGAAGCATGGCATGAGATAGGTGGCAGATCAATTTCTGATAGCGAATTACTTGACTCGATTGATGGAGGGAGAGCCCTCCAACTCAAGCACGAAATCAATGTTGAGTCAACAATCATCGAGAGGGGTACCACCAAGCGAGATCGAGACCAGCCCCTTGTATAGGTATAGGGTGGAAAACCTGCGCTTCTTCAAATATCTCATAAATCTAAATAAAGTAGGGACTTCAAAGCTTGACTAACAAGCGAGAAAGTTTACTTTGAGAAAGAAAAGGGGCGCCCTAGCTGCAATAAAAAAACAGCGCTAACGAGCAAGAAAGGCCCCCTTACTATAGATAGGGCGTTAGCGCTTTACTAATAACATATATAGGGATTACTTTTTTCAGCTTGATCGGAATCGATTCTATGATTGAATAGCAGAAATGCTACTTAGTAGAAGAAACTCGGTGAGACAGACAGAGAGGGGACTCTTTCATACCTGCTAACTCCTAGGATGAGAAGTAGGTCCCTTGTTTTTGGCAGGAAGAGTTCCAGCCTTTGTTGCCCCTCGGTAGAGGTAGTCTACTTAGCGAACTTGCAGGACGCGGAGATCTATTGATCAATATGAATTTCGAGAGTGGATGGTTGATCGCCGCCTCCTTGTCCTGGAGGCTCTCCGGCCGGGGAGGGGCTTGCTATCGTAACCTTTTCTCCCGGTGTATGTGAAAAAGAGTGACGAACTCATTTTTATTCGGTCATAGGTTGGTCCAAAGAACGAGAGTCGGCTTCCAACATTAAGTCCGTTGTTCTTCAGTAGCTCAGTGGTAGAGCGGTCGGCAGATTCCCCAAAAAATCCCTGGGAACAATGAAAAAAAAAAGATATCTCGGTAACGAAAACTATAGGGGGCTGTATTGGCGAGATCCAACGGTGAACAGCTGCCCAAAAGAAAAGCCGCCTGGNTCCGCCTGGAAGTTCGAGGACCTTTAGTACTGTACTCTACCCCCAAACCAACAGCCTTCGCGCCAAGCAAGACCGCCCTTGTCCCTTTCCTTTCTCCATTCCGCCTCCTTCTTTGCTTTGCTCCAATAGAGTCTAAGGCAAAGTGGTTCGTATGCCTACTTGACGAAAGGGAACGAACAACCTTTCATTTACGAGTTTATGGATTGGATTCAGTCAGCCTCACGACATAATCAGAGTGAGGCTTTGGTTAACGGCAAACGCTTCTCCAAAGGCGACCCTCTCATGTTTCCTTCATTGAAGTAGCCTTTCGTCGCCCTACCAAACGAAAGAAGTCACTATCAAACAGCTCGCCCTATTGAAGTACCAAAGGTGCGCTCAGCCCGGTGACTAGGAAATGGGTTTGCCCTTGTATTGAAGTGATGAGGTCGGAAAGAGGGAAGTAGGGCTCCTATTGACTAAAGGTTGGTTCTTTGCTTTCATTTAGAATGAAAGTTGCTATGAAGCCCCTACTACTTACTTTGTTTGATTCAAAAGGCGAACAGCCCCCCCCCCCCCAACTAGTTGTATGGGGTGGGGTGCTTGTGAAAAGCTGCTTTGGATATGAGTAATTCCTAAAAAAAGGCAAAGTCCGGTATTTGACGAAGATCTTTCTATAAATATATAGGAATGAGTGTTTGATATAGGGGATAGGATCCATCTGCTCTTTATCTCACAATTTTTTTGTGAGAAATATATATATATCGTTTATCTATCTCTTGTCTATCTATCATTGATTCTCAAGTCAAAAGACTTCGTTTTTGGGTTCCCCGAAGCCCCGAATGGAATGGATCGTTTCTGCCAACGAAATGAACGCGGAGCCCGTTCCGAATGCTTCTACGATCCGGAAGTTCTCGCGAAGAGAATAAGATGCTGCTCCCCTTNTAAGTCAAAAGACTTCGTTTTGGGTTCCCCGAAGTCCCGAATGGAATGGATCGTTTCTGCCAATGAAATGAACGCGGAGCCCATTCCGAATGCTTCTACGATCCGGAAGTTCTCGCGAAGAGAATAAGATGCTGCTCCCCTTCCCTCTTTCTTTTCCCGCTTTGCTAATCTTCCCCTCTAACGCGGGCCGGGCGGCGACGGGCGCGGGAGGAAGAAACCTAAGAGAAGACGCTCGTCTCTTAGGTCCTTTTTTTCAGTGCAACACAGGAAAGTGCCCCCTTTTTGTCATCCCTGCAGCTTTCCAGATTTTGTATTGAACGCATGGCGTAGCTAGGACCCTCCAAATTCTGTTTGAGCCTATGTTCAAGCCAAACCCTCCCCCTATTTTACTAAGGCTGGAAAGAATGCCCACCTATTTCAGATAATGGAATGCTTCCCCAACCATTAAAGGAAAGGCTCGACGAAGGGAGGGAGGTGCGGCGGGGGAAGGAAAGCGCTTTCGGAGATCGAGTTTTTTTTCCATCGAAAACGAATAAGGCCGAGGATGGCCTACAGTGCGTCTTATCTGAAGGGAACACGCTTTTTTGACCGTCGTGGTATTATTGCCGGGCCCTCTCCTCGTTCTGCCCTTCCTATTGGGATAGGTGCCTTCGGGCTTTTCCTACCCTTTATAATAAAAAATTCCGGCTCAGCCCGGGAAAGCGCTAGAACCAACAGAAAGGAAGGGGTCCAAGTAGCTGCTGTGTCCGCCCCCTTCTTAGTCAATGGGGCACAGCAGGTTCGGCATCTACTACAAAAGAGAGAATCCACTTCAGATAACCACGTCTCTGCTAGGCAGCGTGTGGAATGGCCGAGAGCGGACCTTTTTGGATATATAATCCAAGTCGAGAGTAGAGTTACAGGAAAAGCCGTCTGATGGAAAACTACTTTCACGTTCGGTTCAGAGAGCACTTTTTTCGTTGAGAATTCCTCGTTCCCTTTCGTGTGAATTCCCCAGCGGCGAATTCAAAACTTGTGGGGCCCTATCTATTCCATCTCTCGAGCCCCGAAGAAAACCCCCTACCCTTCNATTATGGGTCCCTATCTATTCCATCTCACGAGCCCTGAAGAAAACCCCCTACCCTTCGGACTCCATATATCTTTTGACTCTATATATGTGGGCACCTGATATCTATGAGGGTTCACCCACCCCGGTTACAGCATTCCTTTCTATTGCGCCTCAAAATCTCTATTTTTGTTAATATTTCACGTGTTTCTATTTATGGTTCTTATGGAGCTACATTGCAACAAATCATCTTTTTCTGCAGCATTGCTTCTATGATCTTAGGAGCACTGGCCGCCATGGCCCAAACGAAAGTAAAAAGACTTCTAGCTCATAGTTCAATTGGACATGTAGGTTATATTCGTACTGGTTTCTCATGTGGAACCATAGAAGGAATTCAATCACTACTAATTGGTATCTTTATTTATGCATCAATGACGATAGATGCATTCGCCATAGTTTTAGCATTACGGCAAACCCGTGTCAAATATATAGCTGATTTGGGCGCTCTAGCCAAAACGAATCCAATTTTGGCTATTACCTTCTCCATTACTATGTTCTCATACGCAGGAATACCCCCGTTAGCCAGCTTTTGTAGAAAATTCTATTTGTTCTTCGCCGCTTTGGGTTGTGGGGCTTACTTCCTAGCCCCAGTGGGAGTAGTGACTAGCGTTATAGGTCGTTGGGCGGCCGGAAGGTTGCCACGAGTAAGTAAGTTTGGGGGACCGAAGGCAGTTCTCCGTCCACCGGACACGTAGCTTACCGAATCAGTTGCGACACGGATGGGAATGCATGCTACGATAGATAGGGTCAAGTCTGATATATCAACCGTCTACTCAATATCCTTGTACGAGTCCACAATGGCTACACGAGATGAACCTTGGTTTGGTGAATTGAAGTTGGCCTTAGGTGTAATAGGACTCCCAATTACTGCGCGTGATCGTATACTGAGGTGCTCCCCGCCGGTTGTTGGAACGACGCGAGCCAGGGCCGGGTATCGATTCAGAAAGATGAAGGGCCCAAAAGTCTAAATAGGGGGTTACAAATTCCCCATCTCACTGGGGGCGGAAAACGAATCGACATCTCGATGTGATACAGCCCTTTCGATTTTAGTTGGGAAAGAACGGCGAAGTCCATCCGAACCGTCCAATGAAGAATAAGAGGAGAGCAAAGCGCCAATGGCGCGCGAAGCGCATGCGGAACGGGCACGGAGAAAAAGAAGTGTGGAGGAGAAGCAGCCGAGCTCATTCCCTTCGCTTCCTGGGCCCAAAGCAGTGCAGTCTTTCCTGGCCAAATCAAGGATTTGGGGCTTCTTGCTACGCTACAACACTATAAAAATCCATTTTGATTAGTAATATATATGAATAGAAAGATAGATCCATCCATCTATCCTATCCGATTTAGATTTTGATATCTAAAAAAGAATCGATTTCATTCAACGTTTGATTCAAAGAACTGCGCTTAGCCCCCCCGCTCATGAAACGACTCTACTGCAATGGATGACAGAGAGTCCGTAGTACCCAAAGCACTGGAGTGATCCAGTAGCCGGGAAGGGGCCTAGAAGTGCCTACTACTACACCACACTACACTTGGCTCTACACATTTACAGAGCTAACCCCTGTCCAGTGCCTGGCAGAGCTAAGGGGGCTTCAATCCTTACTCTTTATCCCCATCTTAGCCCAGGCTAACGGGGCCTTACTTATTCAGGGGGGAGCCTCGAAAAGCACTATTGAGATGAAGATCCTTGGCCCCTCTTAATTCTCTACAGGGTTCCAAACCTTTCTTCAACATAGGTGACAACAAGCCGGGCAGAGATGGAAGAGATCAAACACGGGAATAAGAAGCAGGCTCGCCTTCCTTTTTGATCATTTTGATAGAGGGGGATGAAGAAAATGGACAAAACAGACTCGCATTTCTCATCGAACAAATACAGGAAAAGAATCATATTGAAAACGCTCCTAACCCAACCCCTTCCTTCGTAGAGCCCGTGTATTGTAAGTGATCTGAACCTACCCGGAGTGAGCCTCCCAAAGAGGCAAGTGAAGTTGGTGAGCCGTATGATGGGAAACTATCTCCTGCGGTTCGGAAAGGACTCAGCTGTTAGTTAGTACCCCCTTGGTTTCGGGGTGGAACTTTTCACTCTATTTTATTATATACGCTTAGCGAAAAGAATAATTTTTGATACACCTAGGACATGGATTCTATATGAACCAATGGATCGTGACAAGTCGTTACTACTAGCAATGACTTCCTCTTTCATTACTTCACTCTTTCCATATCCCTCTCCTTTGTTCTCAGTTACTCATCAAATGGCACTCAGTTCATATCTTTAAGTTCGATCATTGACAAGGTTCAAAGAAAGGGTGGGCCATTGATAAAGAATCGATGGAAAACCACAATGCTAGCAGATGGCGGGCCTCCGCTTTTCTTTTCATTAATGAAACCCGCCAGTTATTATGAACTCAAATAAAAAAAATTAGATTTAGAAGGTATGTTCAAAAGAAAAAAAGACGTGGGTGGCATTATGACTGGGGTGTCAGTTATCAAGGTTCTTACAATGTTCGTTCAATCAAGCAGCATTCATTTTTCTTAACTTAAGGAGAGGGAAGAGGGCTTTCTAAGAAGGGCTTGGGACCTATGAACAGAACAACACAACAAAATGATGAAATGAAGAAGAATGAACGGGAGGCATCGGAGGAAGGACTGACGAACTTCTTACTTGTGTTTGGTTAACTACTTTACTGACTTGGGGTTCTTTCTCGTAAGTGGTATACCTACACCCCGCACGCACACTCACTATATCTATATACGTATAAGTTTCTAGCCTTTCGAAAAAGCCCCTCTCCGCCGTTACGGAGTTCTTCTGCTCTAATCTCCGAAATCGAAGGTCAGCTGACTGAGGAGNTAGGTCAGCTGACTGAGGGGTTAGTATTGATTCATGCAAAGATGCTCCTTTGAAGCTGGAGTAAGGAATTGTCCACCTCATCACCCCGAAGAGTAGTGGCTCTGTTGTTTTGCATGCCTACAAAGAGAGACTCCAAAAGTACCGACGCTCAATCGAAAGAAAAAGCAATCGACTATATGCTTAACTCATTCCCCAGGAATCCCTAGACACAGAGAGAGGGTACGAGCTAATCTTTTACTAGAGGGAAAGCTGGCGAAAAGCATAGAGCGTGCGTGCTACGCTCTCGCCCTCCTTCCATCCGCGAAGCTGAGGCGGGAGAAAAAGCGTAATTCCCCGGTGTCATAGGTTACCTTTCTATCTTCCTCCCCCGTGACGTTCCCAAAGCGATCGCTATCCTTTTCTTGCTTTCTTCTTGTCTTGAATTTTTATAGAACGACTTTATATCAGGTATAGTTGGTTAGGATGAAGCGTTAGTAGATATAGCAAGTGTGCTGGGGATGCGTCTCGGGTATAGTAGGTCTGGACGCCTAGCATGAAAGAGCCTTCTCTGGTAGCAGCACTATACCTTAGTATCTCTCTAGCTTCCAGTCTATATAAAACGTAGTTAGCAGAGGTCAGTCTGTCTGGCGTTTCCTCGCGTAAAGGACTACTTTTGCATCGGCTCTCTCTCGTTAGGTAATNTTCTAGGTTCCAGTCTATATAAAATGTAGTTAGCAGAGGTCAGCCTGTCTGGCGTTTCCTCGCGTAAAGGACTACTTTTGCATCGGCTCTCTCTCGTTAGGTAATTACCGAGGCAAAAGCTGCTCTCTTGGAAGTAAGTTTCCTCGCCATCTTAGTGGGACTAGTCTAAAAAACTTTCACTTACTCGGTTTTTTTGCGGGAAGGCCCTTCTAGAATTACGTTTAACGTCCCTTTATGACTTTCCCGATAGGCGCCTCGGGTCGGTAGCTGGGCTCCGGGGCATTACTACCATGGCTACTATCGACCCGAGCCCAAAGAAGGAAAAGAACGGACTAAAGCGAGGAGTTCATTAGCCATACATAGTTAAGGAGGATGGGGGTCAACCTCTTTCATGACCCATGGCCCCAGTGTGTCACTTGGTTAGCATTTGTAGAACAAAATAAGTAGGTCTGGTTTTTCGATAGGGAAAGAGACACGGGAGGGGGAGTTGGCTGTAATTGAGACATGTTTTTCGGATGGACAATATGGATTTTTTCGAGATAGTTAACCACTTTCTTAACCGTGAGAGGGTGGATGTAATTCAGCTCGAACGAAGTGAGAGGGAGGTCATTCAGAACCCGCTGGCTCCAGAATGGGGGGGGGGGCTCCATAGGCGCTGCCGCAGACGCCAACACCGACATAAATTGCCCACCCCGCTCCCGATCAAAAAGAGCATGCGAGACTTCGAAGGGACATTCACACTTTGATTCGTGAGAAACTTCACGAGAACATTGTGAAAGGGAGAAATGGCGGCTGTCCGTGCACTTTCCGGAAATGACGGAAATATAGTCCAGTGCCGCGAAGGCGATAATGTCTTATGATCTTACGATCTCCGCGGAGACGGATACGGAAACCCTCTGCAGATGGGTAGAGAATATAAGGGGGACCTTTATCTCCTAAAGCTACTCATTAGGGAATACCGGCCAAATTAGTCTGTCTGCCGCTTTCTTTCATAACAGAGCCGTTATTCCCGGCTGGCATAGAAGTCTCTCGCGCGGGCGAAGGAGATGCATTTCTGGTACTGGTGGTATTGGACAAGCTCTAAGGGAATAATCTCTTTCTTATCTCTGTATTTCTTTCCAATGACGACTAAGAACAGGCAAATCAAAAATTTCACTTCGAATTTCGGACCTCAACATCCTGCTGCTCATGGTGTTTCACGATCAGTATTGGAAATGAACGGAGAAGTGGTGGAACGTGTGGAACCACATATTGGATTACTCCAGCGCGACACGAAGCCGCTGATGCCGAGTTAGCTCCTATGCCGCTAGCTATGCCCTGCTTGGTCCCCCTCCCCTGGCACAGTGGAGGTTCCGTAGCACGTCATGAGCACCGGGCTAAGTGGCGGTTGAGTAATTCAAGCGAACCGCCTTACCTTATTCCAACATAGGGACAGAAGGGAGAAGGTTGTGAATGTGGCCTTGTTATCCATACCTCCGGTCGGATGAATGGAGGACCGACCGACCCAGGTTTTCACGAGCGTTGGCGAGTTCTGGAGTGCCTGTCAAGGGCGCTAGTGCATACCCCGGGGTGATCATCACCACCTGCACCTCACATCTCGGCACAGTGGAACGTGTAACCCGCCTGCTGTTCCATTCAACTACATTTGTTCCTTTAATCCATAGCTTAAAAGAACATAGCAGCGAGGGACAACCCGCCCATACAGCCAGCGGGGAGGATGGCACTACTGGCAAAGACCGTCTGGAGAAAACGCCGCAGGCGCAAAGCGTGGTAGGCCTGCGCCGGGGGAGCATACCATAGGGAGGAAAGGGAGCCCGGACGGTGGAAGATCCAGGAGAGGCCGGGTCATTTGACAGAAATGGAAGGCTTTTCCCTATTAGAGAAGGCCCTATGGAGTAAAGGGAAGTGGATGAATTCTTGGAAAAAGAGGGAGCGAGCCTATATAAAATAGAAAATGAAACAAAGCAAATTCCATGAATAGATAGAGTCAACAGTACGACAGACAGCGCTGCCTACACGCGAATTAGCTTCCGAGGTTGAGCAATCTCAATTTCACTATAGGATTTGCGAATGAATGCTGGGCTGGGCCACCTCGAATGGCGTCAGCCGCATGCGGGGAGACCCGCACGTACGGTTTTTAGGGGGATCTGGTCGAAAAACCGGCCGGCGCCCACCCGACTAGAGGGACTGAGAAATTAATTGAGTACAAAACTTATCTTCAAGCTTTACCTTATTTTGATCGTTCATAGGGCGATCGCGGGGTCACTGAATGAAGTCCTCCGTTTCTTTCGGAGGTGCTGACCCGCAGCGAGGCAGAGATGACTAAGTGACATATGGAATATGGCGACGACAACAGCATGTCGTAGAAGGAGATAACAGGTGGAGCCAACGACCCACTAAGACTAACCTATCTACAACTACATCCCCGAGCGGCAGTCAAACGGGGGCGTGAATGCGAGATGCCAGCGGAATGATCGGCGGGACAGAGGCTAGGGCTGCTTTCTTCCCACCGTGTCCTTCCTTGTGTGTCGGAGATATAAAGAGAGTGCAACGGAAAAGAACGGGAACTGGATCAATCTATTCTATGGTGAAGCATCCGAAGCATAACTGCACACTCACACGATCTTTGCCGAGAGATAGGAGCATTCGGTGGAACCGGTGAACTACACTTGCTTCTGGATAGATGTGTGGGACAGAGGGCTCGTGGTACCTGCTGCCCACCCTTCCTCCTCTGCTTTGAGAACCGTGTGAACGGAGAGTGGGCAGAAGAGAAGGAGGTCCTCATACGGAGTCGCACACTTACTTGAGCAGTGCGGGAGACTGGGGAATGGGTCGAATAAACTCCCCTGGGCCGGAAAAATAACAGACGAAGCTTTACTTAGATAGGGCTTTGATTGGGATTTTTTTTTCTTAGTGATTAGAAAGGAGGGCGCCTGGGTATGTTATAGAAAGGGAAGGTGGAAGCATCGAATGGCGAAGAGAGGCGGCTCGCCAGGGAAGGAATGGGAAATCGTCAAGGATGACTTCTTTGTTGGCGGAACGAAGGGCTAAATAGCGATAGTGATTCTCTGAGCCGGTCTGGATTTCCAATGCCTCGGGAAACTGGTCGAGATAGATGACAACACCTTTTTCCCCTCTTCCTTACCGGTAGGGCAATCTTCTCTTATGGCCTTCACCCCCCGCCCGGAAATAGAGAACCAAGCCCCTTTCTAATCCATTCGTTTCTGCAAGTAGGGAGGATCCAGAGCGTTGCCCCCTCATATTTGAGGTTTTTCCTCGCCCCACAAGCACCAACCCTTCCTTTTGCTCTTCCTTTGGTTTGCCTCCACGAACGCGCCACTTAGGAGCCCTACTCATATTCCAAAGGCGCTACTTCAATTCAAGCGCAAGCCCCCCTTCTATTGCATAACTTAAAAAAGCTATAAACAAAGTACCAAAGTGGTTGCGGGAACGATACACTTTGGTTACCGGCGAAGGCTTCCAAAGGCGACCAGCTTTCCATACTAGTTGTTACCTTACGCTGCCATTTTTCCAATATTATTGAATAGCATGGTCTGGGGCTAAGATAACTCAAGTGGGAGAGCCGTGTTATGGGTGACCTTATTGCACGGTTCAGAGAGCACTTGTGTATGTGATGCAAGTGAACGTCTACGAAAAAGCTGTCGTAAAGTTTTGTTCTTCGTTCCGTCGTCGACCCTATCTATGTTTCTATGATGGCCCAAGAACACACTCATTCTTCAGCCGTAGAGAGACTTTTCAATTGCGAGGTACCATTACAAGCTCAATATATACGAGTGTTATTCCGTGAAATAACTCGAATTTCAAATCATTCACTTGCTTTAACTACTCATGCTATGGATGTAGGAGCATCAACTCCGTTCCTGTGGGCTTTTGAGGAGCGGGAGAAATTGTTGGAATTCTATGAAAGAGTCTCGGGAGCCAGGATGCATGCCAGTTTCATACGACCAGGTGGAGTGGCACAAGATCTGCCTCTTGGCTTATGTATAGATATTGATTCATTCACACAACAATTTGCTTCTCGTATCGACGAATTAGAAGAGATGTCAACCGGCAACCGTATCTGGAAACAACGATTAGTGGATATTGGTACTGTCACTGCACAGCAAGCAAAGGATTGGGGATTCAGTGGTGTAATGTTAAGAGGTTCTGGGGTATGCTGGGATTTGCGAAAAGCAGCACCTTANGTTAGAAGAGATGTCAACAACAATTAGTGGATATTGGTACTGTCACTGCACAACAAGCAAAGGATTGGGGATTCAGTGGTGTAATGTTAAGAGCTTCTGGGGTATGCTAGGATTTGCGAAAAGCAGCACCTTACGATGTTCATGACCAATTGGATCCTGACATACGAGTAGGTACCATAGGAGATCGCTATGATCGTTACTATATTCGTATCGAAGAGATACGACAAAGTGTTCGGATCATTGTGCAATGTCTTAATCAAATGCCTAGTGGCATGATCAAAGCCGATGATCGTAAGCTATGTCCTCCATCACGATCTCGAATGAAACTATCCATAGAATCGTGCGCCGTGTGAAACGTATATCATCGCTGTTCTTAACCGAGACTCAGGTTAAGCTCCGTCTCGGAACCTTGTGGGGTTAGGAGTAAATCATCCCGAGGTTGGCGCATCTCGTTGAGCGTGGAGAAGCATTGGGAACCCCAATTATTTTCTTCAGAGCCATTTCTTTTTCCGTCCCCCCGCCCCGGCATAGCGCTTCGCTTCCGGTTCTTCGGAAGAATCAACTTACGTCTCCCTTCTTCATTGATTTGGGGGAAAAGGAACCGTCTACCAGTTGGGAAGCTAGACATCAAGTAAGTGGTTTGATGAGGATAACTAAGCTGACACGCCGGAGTTGGCTGCTGGCACAACAGGGTGGTGCCTTACCGCACCGCAGGCGGACGCGCGGTAGCGTTCGTGGTGGTGCTTCAGGATTCCAATGTACTGTGTCCAAGATCAGAACGAGCTTGCCGGCGGACCACTGCCGTCCCATTCTTGAGTGAGCTGGAGCGCAACCATCTTATCCACTGAACTAGCTAGAAGCTATCGCTTTGGGTCGAAGCACTAAAAGAAAAGGACCGGGAAACGCGGCGGCATAGGAACCACGGGACCCCCTACTAGTAAAGGGAAAATGGAAGTGTGCTCCTGTGCACCAGCCAAAAAGGCCATTTCCCTTTTTAATAATATAAGGTAAACTTTATAGCTCCAACCTAGTCAAGGGGCTTTGATGCCCTTTGTATAGGTTGGGTTGCTGGATACGAGATCCTCGTAGTAGGCTGGACCAAGATCCAGTCGAGAGAGGGCAGTCTTTAGAAACAACAGGTTGGGAAAGCAAGAGAACGCTTCGCGTTTTCTTATCTTCTTCCCGCCCTAGGAGTAGCACAAAAAGAGGGATTAGCATTATTGACCCAATGATAAAGAACTAACACCTTCCTCGTTGGGGCTCCGCGCACTGGGAAAAGGCTGACGCGACGGGAAACCGACCACTAGTTACAAAGCTCCAATAAGGTATCGAGAGGGCTATCACAGTCAGGTGCGAATTGATTACCCCTATTTGTAAACTACCCGTCTTTCTATTTAGGAAGTTGAGGCGAAAAATGGCTTGATGAACCGTTCGCCACGCACCGGCCACATTCACTTGCTTATCGTAGAGGCTGTAAGTACACAGTGCCCCACAAGTAGGCTACTTTTTCCGGAACGCAGTCCGAGATAACCGTAACCGTGTATATATAGAAATATCTTCGATGCTGTCATTTCGAAATGTCCGCTTCAACCGCTGTTTCACCTCCCAAAGAGCAAAGTCTGCTTGATGAGCGCAGATGAGGAAGCGGGAGCAAGAAAACCAATAATTTATTTCTTGTCCTTCTACTTAAGGCTAAGGGGCAAAGAGAAGCGCTTTTGCTACTGAGAAAGCGAACGGTCAGCGCGAAGGTTCAAAACTTAGCCGAGCGTTAGCGAAGCTAGATTCTCATAGTGAGGCGCTTCGAGTTAGCGAAGCGCTGTAGTAGCCGATGCCCTATGTGCTATAATGCTGAGCCAAGGACGCTCCGCCTTCTCTATAGAAGCAGTCAACTGAGTTCTGAATGAATTAGCTCCTTGGTAATGGCTTAATCTATAGATAGAAAGCCCTATGATGGGAAACTACCACGTTAGGTTTGGAGAGAGATGGGACCGGTTATATAATAGGGGAAGCAGATGCAAGCTTTTTCTTTCAATAGCCGGCCAAATGACTACAGGATCATCGGTCTACCCTACCCCAATTCACCATTTAGAACCTTATACAGAAGGTTTTTCCGTACCAGCTCCTTCTACCTATACCGCAGTTCAAGCACCTAAAGGAGAATTTGGTGTCTTTCTGGTCAGTATTGGAAGCAATCGTCCCTACCGTCGTAAAATAAGAGCACCTGGCTTTGCCCATTCACAAGGACTCGATTCTATGTCCAAACATCACATGCCAGCAAATGTGGTCACTATCATAGGTACTCAAGATATTGTGTCTGGAGAGGTGGATAAATAGGACTACTAGTTGCTCGATCAGGACCCTAGCTTTATTGCGAGCCATAAACCCAATTTATACGCCCCCTTTCTTTATTTAAAGAGATTCTATCCAATTATCAGCCCCGATGCGGAAAGGAGTAAAGAAAGAAGAGTTGAAGACGGCTTAACAGTAAGAGAGAACCCCCTCATCTCGTGGCTAGGAACATCTATGTAGATGGGATTGGATTCATAGTGCCAGTTAGGGGTAGGTATAAACCTTCATTCATCTTCTTCGATCTTCCTTTGAATATCCATCATCTTGGTCTCGACCTTGTTGAGCTCTCCCTGATCGAAAGTTCCTATTTTGCTGCCTTTTCGATCGTCTCCGACTCCCTAAAAAATAAGAGTACTTGGTGACCTAGATGGTCAGGGTCTTTCCTTACCTTAGCTGAGCCTTATGTCCCTTCAACATTCCTATTTATCTTGCCTTGTCTTGGGCACCGCAGTGGACTGATTATCCTATATATAATATCTACTCTAAAGATTAAGAGGATAGAGGGTCTCCCTTCCATAGATTCGATTGGGATGGATTCTCAGGATCGAGCCGTTATCAGAGGCGTGCCTACCGACACCTGTCAAAGTCTTCGGCTTGCACGACATCTCCTTCCATTTGCTCCATCTATGAAAGAAAAGAATGGGCGCAACACTTTATTCTCTTCTACCGCTCTTTGTTTACTTCTGGCCTTCCCGAACTCCTACACGTGCGGAGTCAGATCTTGGAGTAATCTCCTTTCCATGGGCAATCTACTCAAGAGTTTAGGCCCCTAATTCGGTCTATGTCTTGGCTGCTGCCGTACTCAAAGGCGAGGGGCTCCAAAGAGGGGCTCCAAAAGTGGATGCGATCGGCCTCAGAGGAGAAGGGAGGCAACTTGGGATTCTAGGCAAAGTGCTTTATTTGTATATAGGCCTTCGTATAGGATAGGATTTTCATTCCTCCTGCCAAAGCTAGAAAAGAAAGGAGCTCTCTCTTTTTTCCAGCCTTCTTTTTATTTTAAAGGCATATAGTGCGTTCTCGCTTTCAGGGGGAATTCAAGTCAAAATCTAGTACAAGGAGGAAGCGAAAGGCTAGCTACCAGGTACGAAACAGAGTATGACTATAATAAATCATAGAGCAGTGGGGAGCATGCCCATCCCATTAGATATCATTTGAGCTTCCCCTTTCCTAAGATCCTGGACGTGGTACTGACGCATGAACTTGGTTACTGGTTTGACCGCTTTGTTGGCAAGTCAAGTAAGGAAAGGTCTGTTCATTTGTCCAGAAATATGTTTTCGGCCTATCTATCGATTGAACCAGGGGCTGGGCTCTTGTTGACAGACATAAGAAGTGGGATTAAGAATAGGGGAAGAGCAGCTCTACTCATACTTCTGCTTATGGAAAGACATAAGAAGGACCCTATAAAACATGCAAGATCTCTTAGTAAGCCCTTGTTGGCATATCAGGTGCCATTGAACACAGTCCAGGGAAAGCATCTATCTATAGTGATAGTGATCCATCGCCTTGACTTGAGTCTCCACCACATCTATTTCCTGCCCGCTTGTAGTGGTTGGTTAGGCTAGGCCGGTTAGAACCTCTCCGCAGTTCTCGATTCTGATTGAACTAGGGAGGATCGGTATTGCTGGGGGAGATTGTTCTTCCTCAGCTGGCTTGTTAACCATGGTCTCTTGAAGGTTTCATTCTTTTACCAGCTCTCCCAGCCAACAACCTGCTAACCCTAAGCTTGCAAGCACCTTGGTCACATCTAAGTCCCTATTCTATTGTTCTATTTGGGACGGAAAGAAAAAGATCTGCCTTTTGCGGGAAGAATCGCTCGAAAGCACGGGATGGACCTTCCCTTCCATTACGTCATCCACCACCCTATCCTATCCACTCTCCCCAAATCTCTACTCGTAATTTGAAGAAGAAAGATAAGGAAATCCAATTAGAGATAAGCTGCCCATGAGCATCATGGCATAGGTAAAAGGGAACGAGGAGGCAAGCCCCCCCATCTTGTTCTCTTTTTCTCCTTGAGTCGGATGAATCGAGGGTTCCAAACCTTCCAAAAGTGATAGGTATGTGTTGTTTCTTGGCACTCTCTTAGACTGTCTATCCCTTTATACCTGGGTATAAAAGTCAGAAAGAAAGTAGCTTTTTTGATATGGTTCAGTAAATAGGAATCCCAGTAATACAGTAAACATTGGAAGAACATAGGAATATGGGTCCATATAGGAATGAAGAAAGGGCATGATAGGCTAGTTTGATTCCAAGCCAAGCAGCAGGGCATGATCAGTCTTATCGGGCGGGGAATTGCATTCGCTAATAGAGCTTCCTACGATCGCACCCTAGGAGAGTGCAAATGGAAAGTTGAATGGTCTGGTTCCACTTAGTAGCCCAAATCCGCCCCTTTAACACGCAAGTACGCTTTAGCTACTAAGCTTCGAAACAACCCATAGGCTTACTTCGAAGTAGGAGCTTGAACTCAAGTATTATAATGAGTCTTATTAGGTTTTCCCTGGGGGAAGGCTCCCCCCAACCCCCGTGAGTCCTGTCCTGCCCTGCCTTGAACTAGAACTCGAAAACAAGGACACATAACTATACGAGAGTAGCTGCCAAAACAAGCTCCCTAAGGTCGCACCTAAGATCTGAAGGAATCGCTTGAGAACTAACTGCATACCTGAAGTTAGCTTGTGTGCGCATAGCATTATCTTATCTTTGAATACTTCCTTTAGGCGGCTAGAAAGATGTTATTTGTGTGGTCCGTTCTGGTGACAACATTTCAATTCTATTGTATTTATGTAGGAGTCGTTGTTTTTGCTTTGTTTGCCGGATTGGTACGCTTTCTTTTCTAAAAACCCTTCTCTCATAGGTCGTTACATTTCAGGCCATTTACGATCGTTTAAAGGGCCTTATATTATAAAGTATAAAGAAAGTCAAGATTGTTCTTGCGGAGAAAAGCCTATTTACTTGCTCTTGCTGCTTTTAATTTAAGAGCAAGTCGATCTAGCTTCTTACTCTTTCACCTTTCAAAGAAGTCGAAATAGAAAGGGGTAGGAAAGATCCCGTGTACCTTGTTCAAGTTGCGGATCTCCTTCATTAGCTTTGAGTTCATTGTTGTTCTTCTGGTTCTCCTTTAAAAGGGGTCGTGGGGGAAAAGCCCCAGCCCCCTACATGCATTAAGCGACGACGGCTCAAACGAAGCAAACCATTTCTCATAAGAGAATAGAAAATCACAAGAAAGATTTGATCAAAAGTGACTAGAAAAGAGGCGATCGAAAAGGAATGAGTGGAAACTATGTTGATTGAGTGTAATTTATAAATTAGGAAAGATTAGACAGAATCCTACCAATCTAAATCAAATTTTCCAACAGTGAAAGGCTGCCCCTGTCGGCGGGTTGCTTAGGTCCATGTAGTCATAATCTCCGCTTAGGAAAGAAGTCCAAGTTTACTTTTTGCGAAAGGGAAAATGGCTTTCTGTTAGAGAGTGATCGAGAGAAATTTTCAGTTGGGAGCCATTCTTTTGCAGCTAGGAGACATTGTTGTTATGTTTTCCAGTTATGAGCCATGGTTGTGTGGTCCCTTTCGAGCGGTTCCTTCTTTTCTTTTTTCGTTGATTTAAAGACGACAGCTCTTTTCACCAAGGAATTGGGGCTTAGAGCTATGAGCTATAACACATACGCAAGAAGGAATAATGCCTTAATGGACGTGTACGCTAAGGAAGGGGAGTCGCTTGCTTGTTTGGTGTGTTTGGAACCGGGTTGTTTAAAGATACCCTTTCTTGAAGAAAGAGAACCTGGGCCCAGGTCTTGGTGTATTTTGACATGATTCTCAATACGCTATCTAAACTAGGAAAGTCAGTAAGGAAATGTGGGACAAAGAAAGCTCTACTTCGGGTAGCTGGGTGCATCAACCTCTTTCTTTCACAGGAGATGGGACAATACTTAAGGAGCTTGGGCTACTCAACCGATAGGAATAGGGGCTTGTTTCCACAACTGAAAGAGAATCTGAAGCAGGATCGGAAACAGAATAAGATTGAGGAGCGGGGTAAAACCATTCTCAGAAGGAGCAGGTTTAGCGGTCAGTAAGAAACTCCTCAATCAAGATGAATGAGACCTTTCATGGAAGTCTTAGTTGGACTCTACACCGCTACGCACCTTACGTTGTTCTAGATGATAACAAGGCCTTTCTTCCTCATGAAGAAGGAGTAGAGACCTAGATTTCATATGTCTGTTAAAATGTAATGCTATACCTTTTGTCCTTGAGAATCGGCTGGGTATAGCGGGAAAGAGTTTGACGATCTAGTTACATATCACATAAGATGGGTACTCCCGATATTGTCTTGGGAATTTTAAGTATATATAGTAGCGTACTGGACTCCATCTACATAAGTAGAAGCATTCAAGAATCACTTGACAGTTCTTATTTCTATTTTCCGACTCTCATCTTGTTAACTGACTTAACCGCAATACTTATCAAAAGACAGGACAAGTTGAAAGAGCTTTGGTAGTTACACTTTATGTCTCGCGTAATAAAGAGAGTTTAGAGTGCCATACAAAGAACCTTAGAGAAGGGGATTCCTCCCATTGACAGAAGTTCAGAGTCAACCTTCCACACAAGGCAATCTTCTGATAGAGGGGAAGAGGCAGAGCACAACCGATTCTGTGGCACAAGATGCGCTGGTATTGCAAAGGCAGGAATGAGTTCACAACGTTCGAATAAGCTACTCGACCGACTAAAGCTAAAAGGAGAAAGGGAGATGACTCTAGTTGTTGAGTACCCTGAGGAAGGTACCAGATCGACTTCTAGTTGTAGCGGATCTTACTTACATCGGTTCTAGCGCTTTCTCTTGATTATATTTTTGAAAGATCTTTCATTGCTCTGAGGAATGCCCGGTTTAACCAGAATCATCTCGTTAGCTTTTAGAGTCATCCCGGGACCTTTGGCTTATGCCATGTGCTCCAAACTTGAACTTAAATTCCTTTTTTCACCAACATCCGCTTCTCACTCAAGAAACTGGTGAAAGTCCTTTCCCTTTGCTGCAGCTTTCACAGTCCCACTCCTCCTCAGACCAGACTGGGCTGCATTGCCGTACCTTCATACCTTCGCCCCGATGTCCTGTCTTAAGGTTCCCCCGAGCTACTTTATTAAAGCAGACTTTTGCTCATCGTCTGCGTCTTTAGTCGAAAGCTATTTCTTTTATGATTCCTTCTCTCACTTCTTGAAGACTTTCTTTTTCATTCAATAGCGCCTCTCCTATAAGAGAAGGAGCTTTCTTCACCCCTACGTACGGCATGCCCTTCTTCAAGAGTGCCCTTTCCCCAACCTCCAATCGTCTTAGAAGAGAAGACTAAGCTTAGACGAATTGCAGTCCGCCCCGGCCCCTCCTTAGTGACTTTGGTCAGGAAAGGGAATAGGGCAATAAATAGAGCTTCGGCTCAGAATTAGACCTTCTGTAGACGGAACTTCAGACTTCTGGATAGGCCTGAGAAAGCCTAGACCAAAGGTGCCTAATAGCCTAGCCAGACTCATCGGGTAGGGAATCCCATCCTCAGCGAAGCCAGTAAGCAAGCCCAAGTCCATGCAAGAAGGCCCACTGGATCTATCCAAATTCAAAGCCCATCAAAGACTCTCCTACATGAAAGGATCTGAGTCCATCCAAATGATATTAAGCAAAATCCTATTCTGGAAAGAATGGCAAAGTAAGGGATTTAAGTCTGCTCAAAGATTTCATATCTCTTCCACGTGTGATTCATCCTAACAACTATCGATTAGGTTAAAAAAGTTCCCCTACACATGCAAAAAACTAATTAAAACGGCAAAAGAGACGAAGGGCAAAGCATTGACTGAAGAGGGGGGCAAAGAGATATTCGCCTTTGACTTCTTCTCCGCCTACTGACTGCTACTCGGCTAGATGCTCCTATTTCTTATTCGTAGATCATAGATTAAGATCTTATTAGGTAAGGAAAGTTAGTCCTTTAATTCCTTCCTGAGAATAGATCCCCAATAGCTCGCAGATGAGGAATTCTTCTGCTACGACCCTTAGGCGAGCTAATCAGTCTTGCTTTGCCAAAAACTCCCTCCTCACTCTTCTATTTATTGACTTTTGGGGTAAGAAGCATCCAATTCCATGTCTTAAACATGATTAGGGTTAAGGGAAGGATTGCAGCTAGATAGTAGGCGGCGGGGAAAAGCTAGCTGAAGATGCATAGAATGCCCTGTTACGGAGAAGCCGATTCGCCACTTTAAGAAAGTATTTTCGAACTAATGCCACATCTTCTACTTCGACAAGGCAGGTGCAAAAGGAAAAGGAGTAAGGGCTTAGGAAGTTAGCTCAGTGGAAGCAGCAATCCCTATTTTGCATAGCCCTTTATTGGGTAAAGTGAATCAGAATAGGCGGGTTGACATTCAATTAGAATAACCGTTGTTGTCTCTTTCCTTCTCTCCTCTGCTACAGAATCCGGTCTTAGTTGAATAACCCTTGCTATTGAATCTGATGCTCTAGAGGAAGTCAGTGAAATTGTTGATGCATCGAATGCCATGCCATGGTTGGCTCTTGGGGAAGGAAGGAGAGTGATTGGCATGAAGTAGGGCAGAAAGAGGGGATTCAGGTTCTCTTTTAAAAGGATTGGATTTGCTGCTTGCCTTCCGCACCTTGATCTGTCTAGTTCTATTTTGACTAATCCGAATCTGTGTACTGAGTAAAAGCGAAATATCTTCTCTCAGTTCTTGCCATAGGGAAGCCCCATGACCGACCGAACCTAGGCTGGGGTAGATAGAGGAAGAGAAGATTTATTGAATGCTCTCGGGCATTTATTGAGGTAGTAAAATATTATGTTTCAGAAGGATCTTTCTTGGTATTAAAGTCTTCAATCTGTAAGGAAGCATCCCATTCTTAATCTACGCAAAGATGAGTTACTGCTTATTCGGCCGGTCCTACCCCGACTTATTAGGATAGGACCTTCTCTTATCCCGGATGACTTGAGCTTGTCTTGGCTCTCTTCTTTGACAAATAGGACTTTGCTTAGATGGTTTGGCACGCTTAGCTTTCGATCGAGAAAAACAGGAATTTGTGAAAGCGGGCTTATTGCCCCATGTCTAACCTATAAAAAAAAGGCAGGAACTTATTAGCACAGATGACTTGCTTGCATACCTTCTCCGAGATATGGAAAGGGGGTTCAGATACAGGCTGGCATTAAAGGAAGCGCTTTTAGCACACACCTAAATAATCGTGTACTTGGGAGCCCCGAGACTTTCTTATAGATACAGACTTTCCGTACTGCCAAGGAAGGAATACACTTTACAAACGATCTACTTAACTAGCAAATGAGCATTTCATACTTTCCCGCGCTACTTCCCAGTCCAATAGAGGTCTTTCCAGTAAAAGGAGGTCGTGTACCAGACTTCGAGTTAAAAAGAAGAAAGGGGATGCGATAGAAAGAGAGGGCACAAGAGAAGCAAGATACGACATTCGTTGGAACAAAAGAGAGCAACAAAAAATAACTTAATTAAAGATCTGGTTGATTCCATTCGTCAGTCACTAAGGGAAATGACTCTCGATTGAGAAAAAACTTGCCACCTTTTTTGTATCCATTTCGCGGATTAGGTTCCAAGCGAAAGATACCAAAAGAAAGGGAGCGCGCTATAGGACACTAGCGAGCCTTTACTTGGGCCATCCCAAGCTCTCTGCTAAAAGATTACAATAAAAGAGAAGCATCACTTGACTGTTTTCGTTTGTTTGATCAAGCGGATTGATAGCCGATCGAAGGGCGTGCGATAGGGCATCATCTATCCGGGTCGGTGCCGGACTCCTTTGTGAATCAGTCCCTTTCCTTGTCTTCAAGGGTTCGGTTAGTTGATCGAGAAAGCGGCAGAACCGTAAAGCTTAGCCTTGAGTTGGACTGCGGTCCTGCGAAGCTGGTATCCTCAGACCGCCTAAGAGACTTTCTGACTGTTGAAGGAAGGAAGTTCACTTTTTAGTGACCAGAAATTGACTAGTTTATTTAATTGACTTAAAGATCTTTCTTTATATTTTACTAGTTAAGGCCTTCGATCATCTGTCGATGAGGTCGATCGAAAAAGTGAAAGCTTGATGAAACCCCATATTTTTTTAGCATCAACCACTTTTCCCATCCCAAGTAATGTTATGAACTTTCACTCCCTATCTATACTAGAACCTCGAGCCTCTTTCTTCTTTCTGTGCAGCAGGCGTTGATTGATGGGATAAAAGAAGCACGCTGTGGAATCGAACCACAATTGTTTTCCTTACATGGCGAAAGTCGAGAGTGAAAATCTAGACTCGAAAGCATACGCTTGTTAGAGGTGATCCCCGCCTCCCCTTTTCGCCTAACCCATTCGTTCACAGCTTTTCCACTCTACCGAGGGTCGAGCTACCACGCTCTTGAAACCTTGTATATTCGCTTTTCTTCAATGAGAATATAAAGAAAACTAGCAATTTCGCTCCCCAGCCCCACTTGGTGTTTGGGCACCACCACCTTCACTGGTTTTACACAACAGAATGAATTCGCCAATTCGATGCGATAGAGGACTGGATGGGTTATCCAATTCGTCACTCAGTTGGTAGAGGTCAGAAAGGGTGGAGGCATTATCAAGTAAGTCGGTTATAAGTGGTCGTGCTCTCGCTACCGGAAGCTTGGCAGCGATAAATTGCAGTTCCACCCCTAACTGGATTGCGCCTTTGAGGTTTTGAAAGGCGTGAAAATCCGAGTCTAGGGACGAAGTGGCTTAGTTAAACATAGTGAGACTAAGGGACGAAAGGTCAAACCCAGAAATGTGCAAGCGAGACCCAGCAAAAAAACTTTTTCGCGCGAAAGCCGTTGCTTGTTCCATAATTTGATGGGATGGGAAGTATAGATAGAAAGGCCGAAAGGGAGGCGTCGACTCTGAAATGATGGAAGATTGAATCATTCCTTCATTCTATTCCGGCTATTCCTTTCCGGCGGGTGATTTATTCATGAGCTAGAGAGATAAGACCTTCGATTCGCAGACAGGATATAGAAATCGGGCACTATCTATATATAGTATCTTCTAGCTCTGCAACTAAACTAAAGGCTCTGGAACATAGTATACGCCTAGAACTGGTGATGCAGATAATGCGGTATCTCTTGGAATTGGAGCGAATCCAGATGAAATTTACAAAGTCAAAGCAAGGGGTTGAAAAAGCACCACAAGGGACGGGAACGACGTCCTGACTAAACAAGAGTTTCTTCAATAATGGCTTGGTCGAAAGTCGTAAAGAAGGCACCGGATAAGAAGCTAACATAAACTACTACCGTACAACGCATCCGGTGGGCGGCCTTCAAAGGCTATCATTTGTAGGACGAGACGCTAACCTACGCCCATACATTTCAACCTGCCTCCTTGGGACTTAGCTCTGAAGATGAATTCCCGGTTAGCCGATTACCTTGCCCGGTTAGGAGAACAGTTAGAAGTAGGAAAAGATGTCGACACCGAACAGTTAAAGAATTCTCCGTCGTTTCAAAACTGCCAGCCTATTCGCTTTGAGCCGAAGCAGACGCTGCCCATGGAGAGACTTTTCCTTTGTGAACATTTGTGTGCCCATAAGAAATGACAAAAATTGGGCTTCTAGACGCCTTACAATAAAGAAGCCCCGGCCCCTCGGTGTCTTACACGTCTTCTTCGACCCTGCCGAAGCAGCTTTCTTTCTTCAGGAAGTGAAGTCACTCTGATTTGTGTATGACTTGACGCTCTAAAGTCTGTATCTTGCCCCTAGTTACTTAATTGTATTCGACTTCTATCGCAGATGTGTTATTTCTATTTCTTTCCATTAGCTCTCCAAGCTTCCTATCTTTCCATTCCTTCCTAAGAAATAATTTTTGAAGTTTTGTTGAATGATTTTTTCTTGTCTAAGCATCCCCCTATCGTGCTAATAAGGTGCCTTTTCTTATTCTGAAAGCTAGCCTTCTACGACCATTTTCTTTTGGTTTAGTTCTTCTAGCTCCTGTCCCCGCAACCCCTGATGGGCAATGCTCTTGGTGAGTCACTTCGTCTTTCACGATCGATGGTAAATCCTCTTGCTTAGCCTATTTCCTTTTCCCTTTTAGTTCAATCCTATCAGCCTTTGAGTCAGCTCCTTCGCAGCCTGCCTTTCCATTCTTCGCTCTATTTCAATAATTTCTTTTGGTAGATGGAGTACCCGGGCATTCTCTTGTCTTCCCATTCCTCTAGCTTTCATTTTGCGCATGCGCTTTGCTCTCTTGGATTAACAACATCAAAGAGGAATCAAACCTCTTCCAGTTCTGTGTTAACAAAAATCCATTTGATGCCCCCCATCCCCTCCTTCTTCCTCCGTTAGTTTAGCTGCAACGGCCGCAGACGCAGGAAGCAGTTCCTCTATGGGAAATTGAAAACGTCGAAGTAAGCTGTGGCTTATAAATAGGAAGATAAGGCGTTAGCGGACCGACTTGACAGGACCTTTTCTCGAAAAAAAAAATCTTGCAACTACGAAAACCACAACACAAGCACTAGTTTTCCATTCATTCTATCTAAGAAAAAGAATTCAGCATAGCCCCCGACCGCCCCACCTTTTAATTTCTTGATCGATATAAAACCAAATGGTCGAGGGCTCTGTTTTAGTGATTTACCCCCTGACCTCAATGAGAGTGGGGATTCATTTCTCCTTGGGCAACTCGTCTACGTCTGCAAGATACTTGACGGCGTCGACGATTTTTTCCAGCATGAGTTCATCCCGCACTCCTCCCTGCTCACGGGCAACTTCTCTTGCCTGCACACAGATTTCTTGCAAGAGCCTGTCACACTGGGCGTCATTCTCTTCAGTCTCCAGATGCAATTGCGCTATTTCAGCAGGCGAAAGGCCTACTGGAATCTCGTTGAGGTCAGGAAGCGCAGGAGCAGGAACCGCGCAAAAGGCTACTGAAGGGGCGAATGCTGGAAAAGCACAAGCAACCCAGAAAGGTATTTTCTCAAAAATCTGACTTACGCTTTTAGAACAATAAATCCAGTGGAAATTTCTCATTGTAATGAATGAATAAAGGCAAAAAGAGATTAAGATGTACTTAAATTCCGAATGTAACTGTGGATTTCCCTCTATCAGGAACCCGCTATTTCTTATGTTTGTTTGAACCATATAGAAAATATATGGATATCGAAGAAGAATTAAGCTCGCGGAGATTAATAAAACAGAAAGTATCATAGTACGTCGTCCTTTCCTGTCCGTGCGCTGTTTTTCTTTGCCTTTCAAGATATTGCGTATAAAGAGAAATATAGCCAATCCTCTTGGGCGCCCGAGAGTGTTATGTAAAAAGGACCAAGGAGGATCCTATCCTAAAGGAGAAGGAGGAGGAGTAGGAGCTAGCTTTAGGGGCGGAATCGAATGATTACGAGATAAACAATGAGACAAAGGAGAGCACTTAGACAATTCACTTTGAGTACAGGGAAGTCTGCTGGTAGGAATTCCTCAGGGCGTATTACGGTTTTTCGCCGAGGGGGTGGATCGAAGAGATTGCAGCAAAGAATTGATCTGAAACGAAGCACTTCGTCTATAGGCATTGTAGAAAGGATAGAATATGAGCCTAATCGTTCTTCTCGAATCGCTCCAGTACGATGGACCGGGGGGGGGTCCGCCAGAGAAAATGCAAGACGATAGAAGAGTTCGCTCCGCCGCGTAAGATCCTCGAATCAACCACGACTACCATCTGCGGTCCATTTTCGTTCTCTTCCCTGCCCGGGAAGGGGGATCAAAGAAAGGTAGCTTGCTTCTCTCCTGGACGGATGGCGACTTATGTAGTGGTCGGCCTTCCTACCAGAATGCCTTCTTGGTCGAAGAGCCCCTTTTTTACTAGTAAGGACGCAAGAAGCAAAAAAACTTGCGCGAAGGACGTTTTCTTCTCTGCCCTCTCCTCTCCAAAGACCAAGGGAGAGACTGCATCCCTTTCCTTCGGTAGCTCTTTTGGTTTCCCAAGGATAGCGGTAGCTGGGGCAAAGCCCGCTTTCTTCGCTCCGCGAATAAGAGAAAAAGTCAGAGGAAAAACACGTTCTCTCTTTGCGAGATCCGAAAGTGGAGAACGCATAGCATTCTATGGGTACATAGGATCAAACGTAAAGCAGCGCTCTCTTGGCAGAGTTTTAGGCGGCAAGAGACTTTAGGGCTTGTTGGAGCTTCTGAGCGTAACGAATCGAAGCTGAAGACGGATCAAGGTAGCTTGCTTGCCAAGCCGATAGGCGAAGGGCTGAAGGATGGAAGGTGCAAAATAGATCGTGCACATGTCGTGTGACCCGTTGGTCCTAAGCAATGTCTTGCGCGAAGCGACCCACTTAGAAAAAGCTCCCCTTTATGTTAGGGGAGCACTAAAATGCAACTTCGATCGGATGCGGGTATCAAATCCCGCCGCTGAGATGTCCAGCGGATTCCTAGGCCTTGACGAATGGCCGTCCACCATTTACGTTAGAAGAGAAAAAGGCCCAGGGCATAGCAGGATGAACAAATGTGAATGAGTGTAAGCTTCGTTGCCCGAAGACGATTGGTGCTGACAACACTAGGTGCTACCGTGGTAGCAAGAGAGGCCAGGCGGTGACAATTGAGAGGTTGTCACTGAGCATTCGTAGTCACACGGGAAAAGAGGTCATATGGCAAGGCCATATGCCCGTTTGGCTCCTCGCGGAGTATAGCTCACATCCAAACATCTGATTGGGGAACGGGGCAACGCCCATGAAGCTCCGGCGGAAAGGGAAGGCTTGCCAGGCCGTATACCCATGGGTGCAGGATTCTTCGAAAAAACGTGGGCTGACTCGGAGACCTGGGACCTTGGCTTAGTAATGAATGAAGGGAAGCTCTTCGAGCTTTCTCCGCCAGCGGCTTATGTAGTGGTCGGCCTTATAAAGCTCGCTAAGCCTCGCTTCCCTCTCCCCTTCACTTATTAATTAAGTGGAAAATAGTCATCGGCATTCTATAAGCGACTTGACCAAGTCTACGAAGCTTTGCTTTTCTTGTAGTCGACCCGTAATGCCTCCCTTCATTTGCTTGCCTCCTTTCAGCTCAGAATGCCTAATGCCTATTATTTAGTGGTAGAAGCTAACCGCCATAAGATCACCCTTCGGGTCTCGCTTCCAGCGCAGGAGGCCAAGCATTCTGCCAGACATCCCGGCCTGGGAGCCCCGTTCGCCTTTGGTACTTCAGTAGATCTTCTAAACTAAAAAGCGCTACTTCAGCCTTAACTACAACTACATTACGCAAGCCCCGCCGATACCTACCTATAGAGTCAAATTAAAATAAAAAAGTACTAGTGACGACGACTTTCTAGGTTTATGGATTCAGTCAACTAAACTCCATCAAACTCCTCAATCAATATCAACAAGATGTCGTGACCGCTTAGGCTTTGTTTACTTTGGTTTGAATGTAAACTAAAATAAGCGGCGTTTATTCAAACAAAGGGAACCAAAGGTTTCCTTGTTTAGTAGTACAAAAGTAGTTCTACTATTAAGATGTTTAATATTAATAAGAAATATTTAGTGTTGTAGCTGTAGAACAGAATGCCGTTCGCCTTTACTTTGACTTTCTGAGAAGGACTTAAGTAGCTAAGTTTCCTAAGGTGAAGACCCCCCTGTCCTTTATAGTATAGTCGTAAAGGGCTTCTCAGAAAAGTCAGGAAGAAGGCATTCGAAAGGCCGACCACTATCTCATAGGCATTCTGGGGGTAAAACCGACGAATACACGGCTCTATACCAAGTCATGAGTGATAGCGAAGCCAAGCTGCCGTCTATAGGCGAAGGGACGAAAGCCCAACGAAGGCCTATGCTACAGTAAGAAAAAAAGTACGTTGAGGTTACGAAGTCACTTAGCCGTATACTATACAAAGGGAAAGGAGTCGGTACTGATTCACGTCAGCTGTGGATATAGACTAGGCTATAAGGAACGGAGTCAACAACTATGGACCGAGACTACACTAAGGAACAAGGAAGCTTGACTGAGAAAAGAAGTCAAGGAACGAAGCTGCTTCTCTAATAGCCCCGTTGAATAGGAGGGCGAAGGCTTTTTGAAAAAGTCTTTTTTGTCTTGTAAATGCATTTTTTTCTATTTAGAGAGAGGGGGCTTCAAGTTCTTAGGAAGAGCCGTACGAGACAGATCACGTACGGTTCGGGAGTCGAGCCCCTGCGCAGGGGCTTAGGTCAACACTTATATAATAGCCAGTCATCAATTGGAAGCAGGCAAGATGGTGATGAATTGCGATTGGTCTAAACCTTCGACTAGCGACTTATTGCAACCTGCCCAGAATGCCCATTCAGACTAAGACCTTATTCACACGTCGAAGAAAGGCCGAGTAGAAGGGGGCAGTCAGCTGGCTGCTTCTTTTCCATGCGCTTTGCTTCGCTTTATTTTATAGAAGAAAGAGACCAAATGTGAGTGAAAGGCAAGGGCAAGCGATAGAAAGGAGAGTCCCTCGCGCGAACTACTACTACTAGAAAATGGTGAGACCATTAGTGAAAGAAGGACCAAGGAGGATCCTATCTTAAAGGAGAAGGAGGAGAAGGAGGAGTAGGAGGAGTCAGTTTTCTTTGAAGATCGAGGAACGTAGTGTCGGACAATTATGCCATTTGGAAGAAATCTTCTACAGAAGAAAAGCCTGTTACGAGTAAGTGGAGAGGAAAGATCTCCAGGGATTATTATCTCATTCCATTCCAGTGGCTCAACCAGTAACCAATGGCGAAAACTCAAAAATCCATGGTTTCCCGGTAGAACCCTATTTCGCCCAAGTTGTTTCGGAACCGGAAAAAAGAAGCGGTTTTTCGCACAGCTTGCTCATAGTGCAGGTCCCACTTGTATATCGTATTTGGCCGAAGAAGCATCGGACAGGTTGGAGTTCTTACCTTCTTGGGACTCCATGGACCAAGATCTTCTTTTATTATATGGTCAATACCGATCTACTTTAGTAGATCATATGGATGTAGAAAAATCTTCTAATTTGGATGAAATAGAAACATCTCTTTTCCATTTCTATTAACCCAGTTCATATCTTTGTTTCGTGTGTTCCTGGGAGGAATTCGATCTCGGAATACCACCTAAATAACTACGACCAGAGAGTCAAATAGGTCGGGAAGAAAGAGTCTGAGGTCAGGTCGGACGACATACATCTTGGTTGGTTCCACCACCACTAGAGATTGGACATATATATAATCTTTCTTCTAAAAAAGGGATTCTTATATATATATTTGAAAAATAGCTGCAAGACCAAAACGGGGTGCAAAAAACTGAAAGCCCTTCTTTTATTTAAGTTCCTCCCAGATACATGGCTTACATACCCGGCTCAACATTCTTGGAAAACAATCGAATCGAGGGTTCGGAGGAGAATTGGCCATTCAATCTTGTGAACTAATCGAGACCGAAATTGGAAAAAGAGATACGAACGGAGAGGAATAACCAATTGATGAAAGAACATGAAACCATTATGTTTCAATAGAGGTACGAGAAACGGTTGGGGGCAATAAAGTAGGTGAAGTGGTTGGATTTTGCGAGCTGTTCCAACCACTGCTGGATGTGATTCCAAGAGCCGAACGAGAATGAATACCACACAGAAGAGTCAAGACCAGGCTCCCTAATGGAATGTTTAACCGATCCATTCCGGATCGACCGAATTGGTACGGAAGTTGTAACATGGGAAAACCACGGAAAACACGACTTATTTGAATAACCCGGTGACCTACCAATTGTAGAAGTAGGATTTTTGGCAAGCAATAAGCACTTAAATAATACAATTCAAGTGTACCATCTTCTTTCTCATTTCGAGGAAAAGGTGCGGAAGGAAAAGGAAACAACGGAGGGATCCGAATCGGACCTAAATGGGAATGACATGAAAAGTCTTTTTCAAAACCTAGCATTAAGGGCGTTACGACGATATACGAGAGGAATAGAGAAAAACTCGTGATTGGTGTGGAGGGGAAGATCTGTTTATGATATAGTTCAAGAAAGAGTCGTCTCATTTCCTTACTTCTTTCTAATTCATTCACTTCAAGACTGGTTCTGAACGCCGCGTAACATCATCTTCAACCAACCTCCACCGTACTTTCGGTGCGACCACTAAAGAATTGCTTATACACTAAACAGCTGCTTATATACGTTTATTAAAAGATTGACTTTCATTCATTATCATTAGTCCAGCGTGAAACTAAGAAAGAGAGATGTGCCTAAGGCGGCATGTAAGCAAACTGTGCACGCTAAGAGAAGAGGAGAGATGTTCGCAATTACTACCACAAGAAAGCCGCCCCCTATCTTCTAAAGGGGCCCGTCACTTCGTTCGTACCTTCTTGGCTTAGGCTTCCAACTGAACAACATGGCCTTGCCGCCCCGCCACTAGCAGAAGCTAAGCGCTTGAAAAGCGCGCTAAGAAAGGTTGCTTCTGTCGCCCTTTCTGTGCAACAGTCCACCAGTAGCGGAAGAGAGGGTTACCGTACATACAAGAGTCTTCCAGTTCTTACGGAAGCTCTTTCTTACCAGTCAATCAAGTAGTACAAGAACTGTATCTTATCTTATAGCCCGGTGCGGTGGGTCGCCTTTTAAATTAAGTAGATAGAAGAAAGTCTTAAATAGATAAGGAGTAGGTGAGTGAGTGAGTCCTCACTGACCTGAGCGATTTCGATCACCTAGCAGGCCTTTTATTTGGTAGGTAACATCGCCAAAGCGTATCATCAGATTTGACTACGAAGGAAGGAACTCGAAGTGAAAGGGCACCGTCTTGTGCAAGGCAACGATAGTTGGCCCTCTATAATCTTCTATCTGGTAGACTTAGTAAAAGGGCCCCGACTTATTTCCAGAATAAGAGTTCGACCGCGGCTTCCCCCTTTTTTTGGGGGGGATCAAGTTCCTTGCCAACTGCCACCAATCGACCCCGACTCTTTTCATTTGTTTTGGATATTACCAAACCTAGCCTAGCCTTCGTAAATCACACTAAAACGGACACCCAACTATGGAAAAGCCTCCTTAAGGGTGGGTTAGGTTAGTCAATCCGGCCCGAGACGCGTTCGTTGACAAAACCGCCGTAGGAATTCCTACTTTTCAATAGAGCAGAGGCGAACTGATCAACGAGAAAGAGGCCCTACTCACTACAAATGAATACACCACAAGATCGAACTGCACTCATGCCTCTCCCGCATCAAGTTGACCGCCCCCCCTACGTAGTGATTCTATCAATCATGTACGTAGGTAGGACCCTCCATTCTGATTGGTATATCATGAAAAAAGAAAGCCATTTGCACCAGGTGCACTGCGCTTTCCCTTGCCCAGATGTTCGCCTTTCTAAGTCAAGTAATGGTGACCCACCAAAGACTGGAGCTTCGTAACATGTTGACGAAGGCCCCCGAACTGAGGGTTCGATTAGTAGAAGGGACGACTTTGTCTCCCCGGAAGAAGAATAGCCCCGCTCTCTAGCCGACTGATCCCGTTGATCATATAACTGGGAGGGAACGTGTCACATTAGAGGTGAACGATCAGAGGTGTCCTCTAATCACCACGACGAGGCTGGTCCCTCTTTTAGTAGACTCAGCTATGAATATTCATGAAGAAATGAATGCCGGGCTCTTTCTTTCACTGCTAACCCCAAGAAATTTCAACATGCTGAAACTTTCCGTTTCGCCGAGCCCCGAGCTTGTGGTCCTCCTTTGGGTGTGGGTTCAATTGAATGAATCTGTCAAGTCAAGGAAAACGTACGTAGCAGCAAGGATGGTGCATCGCCTATTTATCATTCTCGCTCGGGAGCCAAAACGAACACGCCTGCTACCTACTGTACTGGACCTTTGATCTGGCATTCTACCTTTGTCGAATCGGAACAAACACCACTGCATTGCGCTCGAACAGTTGAGCGGCCGCCGGCCAACAACATCCGTGCACAGATATAGATTCATTCTTCGTACCTGGTCCAGCCTCACAACCCTTCGCGGGTTGGTAAGAAGTCAGTCTTGTTTGGTAAGACGGAATTGGACAAAGAAAAGAGAGTGCTCGACCGGAACAACGGCCAACAAAGTAATTACATAGATAACTGCTCCTCCCCTGATCCTTAAGGCTTTAAGGCAAACCGTATAGCGGATGGAAATAAAGACGACCTCACCTTCTCTGGTGTCAGTGAGAGCTATTTGAGTATCCCCCGTTGACCTTCTTTTGTAGATAGAATCTTCAATGAGTGGAAACAAGCAACCTTACTAAGAAAGGTGCTTGTTGAGTAAGGCCGGCTTTCGAGCCCAAGCCCCTTTACTAGGTTGGGCGCTTGAGCGCATCTTTCTCATATCGATCAAGGCTTTCCTTGAGTTTGAAATAAGGGGCAAGAAGCAAGGGCGTAGCAGTTGCACGAAGTTTCGCCTTAGCGCATCCGTTTTCTTGCAAGAGTGCTAACGCGCGACCTTACGTTTTCTTCCGCTTGCTCTGCAGTACGAGCCTCATACAGAGCCGCGCTCCTTTAATATGATGAGAAGAAGGGGGGCCGGCCTCTTTTCCGTACCAATCCTTATTTACTACTACATCTTTTTTGGGGTGTATAGCTCAGTTGGTAGAGCATTGGGCTTTTAACCTAATGGTCGCAGGTTCAAGTCCTGCTATACCCAAACCTACCTTACACTCTACTATGAATAAGGATGCATAGTAGCCTTCAAAGATGACTCTTTGGCCTTTAGACTCGCTTCGACGACTTTGCCCTTTAAGTGACAAGGGGGTGAGCCGCTCCTATATCTAACCACCGCTCACCCCGATCACATATTGGCACGTTCATGATGCATCATAATCAAAAGGTCATAAAGTAAAGAAGACCTATGCATCAGTGTACTGTCATGATCACATATTAGCTCGATTTTATTGACGGCTTGAAGGCGAAGCCGCCTATTTCTTAGGGCAAAGGGCGCTCCATCCTCCTAACTCCTTCCACTTCTCCCAGGGACAGGAACTACGGCTTGACCTTCGGGGAAGAAGTCCGTGGGACCCCTCCTTCGAGGGCGCCTAGATAGTGAAAGGTTATCCCTTTGCAACGCTGGAAGCTAAGCAAAGTCACGAAGCTGGCTGACTACGCTCGAGCAGAGCTCAGACTCGGAGGTGGTGGCTGAACTCGCCCCAGAGTTCAGGAGCGAGCAAGACTATCTTGGTGAATGCAATAAGAATCGGTTGCTCGTCGCAACAGAGTGCTTTGCCCATGCTGCTATCCGTCGCCGAAGCGCTCAAGGGATTCGTGCTTGAATGTCGAGATCAGGGGACTCTATCCAATCCATGCGGCAAATCTGTTTGTGGTGGAAAAAACTCAACAATAAAAAGAAATAAATAGAATATAGAAAATCATTGAATTTGTTTGCTCCGATACAAGAGATCGGCCCCGAAGCAAGATATGGTGGGTGCCAGTAACTTTCACTTGTTAGGAGTAAGGGCTGAAAAGAGCTCTTTGTATAGGTTGGGTTTTCTAGGCTTTGACGCTTACCTTCTTATTATTAAAAGGGGAAGGTTTAATAAAGGAGCTTTTCAGCCCTTTTGCTGGATTGTTGGTCCGCAGCCCCGCCCTATAGAATGAATAAGGAGAGGCTTATCGATGACCGAACCACTCTTATACTACTCCTTACCTCACCCCCCTTGTCACTTAAAGGAAAAGCCAGAGAAGGGGGCCTGCTGGAAACCCTCGCCTTCGGCTCCATACTGAAAAGGCCGTCCATGAAGGGACATCACGACTATCCTTTCTGGGAATACCGGGCTTTATATGATCCTGATCAGTGATCAGTATATTTTAATATTCTGGATCCTTATGTGCTTTTTTTGTTATACTAGCGGCGGCAGATCTATTAGTAAACAGGAGCCGTTATCGCTCACCCGGATGGATGTCAATCTGACGGATGGATAGGCGTAGCGGAAAAGAAAGGGTCAATTACAAGAGGAAGGCGGAGGAAAAAAGATGAGAGAGCAAGACCCAGGAGGCTCGCAGCTACCACGACTTTAAGCACTCCGCTCGTTCGTAAGCCCCTTTAGAGATAGGGGCGAGCCAGGAGCTTACTTCGAGTATTTATGACTCTGGTGGCAACACGTGAAAGGCGAATGACATGATTCTCGAGGAGTTACACGACGGCCATGTGATGATGCATCAAATAGATGCAAGGGTTGATGACTCAGTAGGTCCTTGTATGGACTGATTGTGTTCCCCACAGGGAGAGCTTTAGAGGAAATAGGAGTGGGCATCTATATGGGCTTTATGTGATTCGAATCCAACCACTATGTATTGCAAGAAAGTCCTATGTGTACCTATGTATACCTAATGAAAGCCAACAATAGCCTCTTAACACTTACCTGCCTAAACCAAGCAAGATTCAAGAATTAATCCATTACCAGCAAGATACGATACGGCTTAGCCAAAAAAGGTGAGCGCCTAGCGCGAGCCTTATTGAAAACGGCCTAGCTAATGAGCAATCTTTCTAAAGCAAGAAGCAAGGGTGCAGCAGCTACACGAAGTTCCTTCTTAGCGCATATCTGTTTTCTTGCTCGTTAGCGCTTGACTAATAAGATAGAAGGAGACTTTCTTGCTTGCTTAGTAAAGTCAAGCTTTGGCGGTAGGGTTGGGGTGGCTTGCTGGGTCACGAGTTCCCTTACTAGTTTTGGGGCTTTGATTGGCAAAAGCTGTTTTCGCCTTCTAGCCAGCAGTTGCCGGATTAGCCTTCGGACTTTCCTTACCCGCCTTTATTGAGAAAGAAGAGATCTAAAGGTTGGACATCCATCGCTGCCGTGATGACGCGGTTGAATGTTCATTCGATCCAACACCCGGCCGATCAAACCTATCCTTGGGTTCGATCCAGCAAGTGATTCCCTCCCCGAAAGAGGGATAGTCGTTAGGTCATGAATGGAATGCGAGGAAGAGAGATAAGCAGTTGGCGGGGACCATCCGTTATCGGTCCANATTGAATGTTCATTCGATCCAACACCTGGCCGATCAAACCTATCCTTGGGTTCGATCCAACAAGTAATTCCCCCCCGAAAGAGGGATAGTCGTTAGGTCATGAATGGAATGCGAGGATGAGAGATAAGCAGTTGGCGGGGACCATCTGTTATCGGTCCATATTGGGTAGATCTACCCCTCTCATCCTCTAATCATTTATCTACCGTTCAATCTATTGATTTAATTTCTTCTCGACTGGCCTATTACGCACTCGGGCCAATCTACTACACACTAATAATGGTCTTTTGGATTTCATCTCCTACAAAAATAGCAAGTGGTTGGCCGTTCGATCGAGTCCATCCCTTGAAGTCGTACCCTCCCAGTATGCGTGAGTCTTCTGCCGATTGACAGAAATGCCGGCCGGAATTCAAGAACGGTCTATCCCACCATAATGGATCTCTCCTACCGCTACCTACTAGTGGATCGATTTCGGGAAGGAAAGAAATGCCGATGTTGCAATTCTTCCCATCCTGATAAAGCGAGTCACCCATGATTCGATAGTTCCATTTTCCGCTGATGCAGGCCGATTGGGATCCCAGCAGTCAAACCACCGTGTTCGTTCCTCACCCTCCTTCCAATCAAATCTATTCTAAGGTGTTCGGAGGCAGGGGAAAGAAAGGAGGGATTGATCGACCAACTTGAACAGATCCATAACCTGCTTCCATCTGTCCTGAATGAGGGAATTAAGGCGGGTATAGTCGAACTGAACTGCTTGATTCTAAGGTGGGTGATAAGCAGTTGTATCCGTATCAAGCCTACCATCTCTTCTCACGAAAGACTTTCCATCCCGTCTCTGAAAGTTTTGCAATATAAGTGGCCCTGCTTCAAAGCCCCAGAAAACCCCACATACTCTCTATCTATAAAAAAAGGCCCTTTCCCCTTTCTTTAATAATATAAGGTAAGCTTTGAAAAGTAACACGCTCCCAACAGGCAATTAATCCAGAATATCATCCATCGTTGACATTATTGGAAATAAATCACCCAGCTCTTATTCAAAGCCCATCTACACACTCCAGCTGCTTGCTTTTGAGCTAGTCAAGCAGGCGTTGAACACGGACTGAGACTCTCCCGCCCTTTTGACAGCAATTCCTGCACTTGACATCGGATATCCTCATTTGAAAATGGGGATAAGCGAGAAGACGCTTTGCAGGGTAGACTCGCTCCTACCTGCAACTAAATCTGCTTCTATATCCTCCTCTTATCTTAGGGGGTAATCAAGCCGGTACTTGTGGATTCAGGGGCGGCATCAAGTCGGAAGAGTGTCGCAGAAAGATAAAGATATGCACTTCCCTTTTACAACATAGGAGGGAGGGGGCCTCATTCCTAAAAAGCCTTTCCGATTGCCTCCGCCCCTATCTCTTAAAGCTACGGCATCCCACCGATCCCCGAATCGGCTCTGCTAGTTGGCTTTGTTGCTATCAAGGCATAGCATTCTATGGACTCTTTCCCACGTCCAGAAATGGTATGCCAACAAACACCTTTTCTCCTTATCCAACTAAAGTCTTCTGATGGCAATAACCGCCTTTCCCGTTAAAAGTAAAGCGGTGTTCTCTCTACGCAGGTAGAACCCTACTCGTATTACCAAGGTCTTCCGAGTGGATATGTAATACGTCCATAAGGACGACGTCACACCATACGTCCTGCTTTAACTTCCCTATCCCCAACTGATCTACCATCTCTCTGGACGCTATCTTATCCAAACTCCCAGCATCAATGATTATCTTTGCACGGGCCAATTCCGACATAGATTTTGAATACAGCCTTCCGTCTTCTCCTCCTTTCTGCTGACGTTAACACACAATCTAACGACATCGAAACTGTCTCCTCTCCTAAGCTTGAGAACCCCCGCTATGTTTCTGACTTGAACTTACCTTTAGACCTTCTCGGGCTCTAGGCTCGACAACGTTCACTCTTCCATCTTCAGCTGGTCTATTCTGCACTCCCCTAGCAGCATTCGTCCGTCTGAACATTGGAACAGTAACGAGAAAAATGCCCCACTCCTACACATTCATAACAGCTACCAGATCCCCTCTGCTGAGCCTTTTCTTATCTCCTCTGCAGCAAGCTCTGCTGGCCTCGCGCTCCAAACTGATGGCGTCTCGACGTTCTCCTGGCGCTCTCCCCCTTTAAGAAGTATGTAAAAAGGCTCACATTTTTTGGCTTCCTATAAACCCCTCCTAGGTTGTGGCAACTTTCTACTCCTGAGCTGTCTTGTCGTATCTAAAATGGCTTCGAGCATCCAGCTTCACCACTGCTGCCTGCTCTCTCCTTCTTCGGCACTTCCCAGTCCACAACAGACCTGGTCTTCTCTTGATCCATCTGAATCACACCTTTGCTGATCCAATGGCCAAGAAATAGCACTTTCGTCTGAGTACTATTTCACGTACAACCTCTTTTCCTGCTATACCCGGAACACTGTACTCAGGGTTCCAAACCTCCAGTGACTGACTATAAACGATTATGTCATTGAGGTTTTCCACTACAAACTGGTCAAGGTAAGGGTTTGAGCTATCCATTTAAGTGCAGAACAAGACCTCAATTGGGATGATATTCATAGATCGCTTACTCTTTGTGTATGTTATGGAGTCTCCACTCCATGTTGAAAGCTCTTTCAAATAGCATGAGCGTTGAAAGTCTTCAATTCGACTAGAGCGTTAGATTCTTTTTTTATTTTGACTTCCTTCAAAGGGCAATGAATGGGAGGAAAGGGGTTCACTGGAGTTTGTCTCTTGAAAATAGTTTTATTTATTTATTCTCTTGAAGTTCTTTTTCTTTATTTTATTTCATGGTATCAAAGCCAACAAGAGAATTAGGGTGCTAAAAAAGAAGCCAAAACCAGCTTGTTTAAAGAATCAAACTGTTCCTGTCTGCTTTTTCTTTTTTTATTTTATGATCGAGGAAACCCTTTTTGTTATATGCCCTATACCCACCCAATTTCTTATGTACACAAGAAGGATCATAATTCTTTATGTTTGGATACCAAGCTATCTTATCAATATATTTACAAAAAAGCCTTCGATGTAGTGATGAAATTGTGATACATAATCAATCCTATTTGTTTTGTTCATTACTAAAATGAATCGAATCCTATCAAATATTTATATTTATCCTTTGAATTACTCATATTTATCCTATAAATTTCATTTCACACCGGAAACTATTCTAGGAGAAGTTTGAATCCGTTCCGTTCGGATATTGATTGGTCTTGGTTTGACATGGTTTACGTGTTACTGGTTCCCGGAAGAGTTAATATCTCCATTAGCTAAACCCTTTCTTACCCTGCCTTTGGATTCGTATTTTGTTCGTACACAATCAACGGAGGCCTTCCCGACATATGTTGCAACGTCTCCAATAGCATGCTCTTACTTCGTCTTTCCCTTAATAAGTCATCAAATTTGGTGCTTTTTGATCCCCAGTTGCTATGGGGAACAAAGGACGAAATACAATCGATTCCTCCATTTAAGTGGTTCTCGCTTCTCCTTGTTCCTGTTCCTAACTCCTCCCCGGGTAGTTCCCAATGTTTGGCACTTTCCATACTTCATGGGTGCAACATCAACAAATTCGCTCATGATCAAGTTACAACCTAAGATCTATGACCATATTATGTTAACTGTTCGTATTTCGTTCATTCCATCGGTATGCTCCCAGGTACCTGTAATTGTGATCCGTTTGCCACAACCAAGGGGTCTCTCTGTAGAAACCTCCACGAATAATTGTCGTTTTTTGATGGTTTTTCCGCTTCTCACAGCTGCTCTTTCCACACCTCCGGATATCTGGTGCCAAATTGTCGCCCCTTTCCTTATTTCTTTGATAATAGAGTTGGCTATCTTTGTGGCATCGATTGTACAAGTTCGTGAAGAGGGCTGGACGAGTGGAATGAGGGAAAGCGGCTCGGTCGACAAAAAAGAAGAGTAGCCTCCCTAGAACCTGGCAAAGTCATAATCAATGAATTCCCGAGCAATTCTCAACCAACATATGCGATTCATTCCCGTAAAGATTATAACACACAAGAAGACTCCTTACCGCTCCGTGGGGAGCGGGATGAGTGATACATCTGGCGAGCGTCGGTGAAGAACGCAAGCAAAGCTAGAGCTCGGGTATTGATATATTCTATCAAGAGAAAGGAGGCAGACTGGTAAGAAGGCCGACCATATAGGGGGGGCAAACCAAAAAACTCAGCTTTTCGGAGCGGACCAATCTTCCGTGCCCCCCCCCACCCCCCTTACACTTTCTCTATAAAAAAGCATGCGGGAAGCGCGAAGAGCTAAGCCACTAATGTCGTGGTGAAGGTTAGACCTCATAAAGTCAGTGAAGCTAAGGTTTTGTATGTGTTATATCCTTTCGATCGAGCGAGAACATATAAGGAAGGCCTTCATTTCCCTTTGAAAAAAGCAAAAAAAAAAAGAGCGCTAGGGAAGAGAGAAAGTAGCAGAAGTGCTTCTAGATCTCATGGAATATGGCAGAATTTCTAACAAAACTTTCCACCTCTTGCTTTCATAGAAAAAAGAATTTAGGAGATGAAATCCCGATTACATTACTGCAGGCCAAAGTTTTATTTGAAAGAGCAAGCCAGAGAAAAGAAGGGTTTAGATAATACATTTTTTCCAAATGTGCCCCCTTGATCACCTGAAGAGATTTTTAGGCAGAATTGGCATAATTATTACCGTGAGGATTGAGCTGCCAAAAGAGATTATCCTCCTTTGGGCTGGAAGAGAAGATTTATGCAGTCCATAGAAAAATAAAAAGAATAAAGTATTCTGAAGCCAAATGCTCTTGGATGGGTAGTTGAATAGGGGGATAAATCCTTTTTTCTCCTTTATATTGAATGTAGTCAATCACTTTGAGGTCATGAGAACCTTGTGATTTGATATAAATTATGGCATGCATCTCTAATGAGATTGGCGCGACCAAACATCATCCCAGAAGCGAATCAGCTTACCGTTGCCCAACCAAAGTCTAGCCCAAGTTCTGCCTGAAAGTCTCTCCGTAAAAAATAATACCTTTTTTTTCCGGATATTTAAGAGGTGGGTTGGTCAATCCATTTTTGCCATTGGAGAGGCACTTAGCAGCCAAATATGAGCACCATGTCTTTTTATTTTCCTTTGGAAATTTCCATAGACACTTCATAAGAAGGGCTGATTTGGTTGAAGCCTCCTCACGTCCATGACCGGTTGAGGTCACGGCAATGCCCTCTTGCTCACTTGCCATGATGTCTCGCCCAAGCACGTTACCCTCCTCGTAACCGTGCTCTGATAGAAGGCTCGAATTTTCAATAAATATCATAAGAGAAGATGCGCAAGCAAAGAAGGTTGTGCATCTTTTTTTCTCCCATGCTTTTCGTTGGTCAACAACCAACTAAAGTGCTCTACACTTCTTCTCTACTCGTATAGGCTTGACGGAGTTAAGCTGTATTGAGGGAATCATTTTGTCTCAATCAATCAAGAATGCCTCAACTGGATAAATTCACTTATTTCACACAATTCTTCTGGTCATGCCTTTTCCTCATTCTAATTAGGTTCTATCTCCCTTTGGATTTAGAAGTGAAACTCTTTTGTTACTATATAACAAGGCCCAAGTTACAGCGGGCTCTTTCTATTCTAAAATATGTAATATGTGTTTATTGCTTTCTAACTTTTGGATATAGAATATACGCAAACTTGTTTGATGTTGTTTTACTTCATTCCCTATTTGCTATTCTCCCATCTGAACTGGACCTACTATCCCACTATCTGAATGAACCGGATAAGGATCCAGAATGGGTGGAATTCGTACGAGAGCGCCTACAAACCCAGGGCCTCTCACCCAGGGAGTACGAAATCATGGTACGAGACTTCCTCAATACCGAATTGTGTTTTTCAACTCGAGAGCAGATTTCCTCCTTCTATCAACTCCTTTTTTATGGTCGGGAGGATCCACAATTCTTCATTGATCCACAAGATCTGGATTCCATACTGAGGGTGCACCTTGAACCCTTAGAATTCAATCACCCTGCTCTCTGCCAGGTCTTAGAAAGTCTATGTGTCGAGAAGCATGATTCCCCTTTTTATCAAGATGTAAAAAGGGCTCAAGCGCATCATTTTCGTGGCTTTATAAACTTAAAGCACCAAGCGAAATTGGAAATGCAACATCGCCTAGAGTTACGAGAGGTATGGAAATCTCTTGAGAGAAGGAACGCTTTTCTAAGCGAGGAAAACGCCTCTCTAAGAGAAAAACTTTTAATTCTCGACAGGGAAGCCCCATAGAATTCTTCTTTCTGGTGTTGCTGTCGTAAAATAACGTTCTTCGTTCCGTCGTCGATCTTCCAATTTCTTCCGGTATGCCGCTCCGCCAGTAAGGAGCGATAGAACCAAGTTTTCTGTGGTGATGTCAGAATTTGCACCTATTTGTATCTATTTAGTGATCAGTCCGCTAGTTTCTTTGCTCCCACTCGGTCTTCCTTTTCTATTTTCTTCCAATAGTTCGACCTATCCAGAAAAATTGTCGGCCTANCTTTCTTTGCTCCCACTCGATCTTCCTTTTCTATTTTCTTCCAATAGTTCAAACTATCCAGAAAAATTGTCGGCCTACGAATGTGGTTTCGATCCTTCCTGTGATGCCAGAAGTCGTTATGATATAAGATTTTATCTTGTTTCCATTTTATTTATTATTCCTGATCCGGAGGTAACCTTTTCCTTTCCTTGGGCAGTACCTCCCAACAAGATTGATCCGTTTGGATCTTGGTCCATGATGGCCTTTTTATTGATTTTGACGATTGGATCTCTCTATGAATGGAAAAGGGGTGCTTCGGATCGGGAGTAACCACTAGTGAGAGGGCAAAAATTGGGGGGAAGGACAAAGGAAAGAGCGATGCCTACATTAAATCAATTGATTCGTCATGGTAGAGAAGAAAAACGGCGCACGGACCGTNTCACTAGTGAGGGGGCAAAAATTGGGGGGAAGGACAAAGGAAAGAGAGATTCCTACATTAAATCAATTGATTCGTCATGGTAGAGAAGAAAAACGGCGCACGGACCGTACTCAAGCTTTGGATCAATGTTCCCAGAAGCAAGGAGTATGCCCGCGTGTTTCAACGAGAACACCGAAAAAACCTAATTCAGCTCCACGTAAGATAGCCAAAGTACGGTTGAGCAATCGACATGATATATTTGCTCACATTCCAGGCGAAGGTCATAATTTGCAGGAACATTCTATGGTCTTAATAAGAGGAGGTAGAGTGAAAGATTCGCCAGGTGTGAAATTCCATTGTATTCGAGGAGTCAAGGATTTGCTGGGAATTCCAGATCGAAGAAGAGGCAGATCAAAATATGGTGCGGAAAAACCCAAATCGATATGAATGGAAGATGCCTCTGGAACTCGTTTTTCTCGGTAAGGATAGGTACGAAGTCACTCGACTGAAAGGAGAGGGAACAACCACAACGTTACACCCAAAAACTATACGGAGCCCTTCCGAATGACCTAGAATATAGTCTACTAGACTCTTTCTTGGCTAGTCTAGTAGACTATATTCGCCCGTGGAGGTGAGTGGAGGAAGCTGTGAAGCTTCTAACTCTAATTACCAACTCGGGACTATATTAGTAAAAAGCGGCATTATCCCTTTACTCAATCCCCCCTCGCTTACCACCATGAACAACACCTTTCCCGATCAATTGGTTTTTAATTCTTTAATAAGAAAGATGGCAAATCCTACCATTGTATTTCCTTTTTTCATTTGGATCCTATCAACTTGGAGAGTGTCTAGATTAAGACACTTCTCGTANATTTTTTCATTTGGATCCTATGACCTTGGAAAGTTTCTAGATTAAGACACTTCTCGTATTTGGACTATCAAGATCGACTAAATGAGAGTGTGGCTGACATGGTAAAAGAACAAATCAGCCACACTTTTCTGGACCCCTTTTTTTGGGGAAAGGATAGTGGGTAGGGCTTATCTTTCCCCCAGACTACTTTACTCACTGGAAATCATTCCACGTACAGGAACTGGGAAAAAAAAAGNAGTAGGGCTTATCTTTCCCTTAGACTACTTTACTCACTGGAAATCATTCCACGTATAGGAACTGGGGAAAAAAAGGGCTCGAACTACAGGGATCTGATACATTCTTCCCTTGGTATGAGAAGTTGGTTATGTAGGCTGACAACCTTTCCTAGGTTGTTTCGATCAGGCCAAATAATCGATTAGTAGTATGCCTGAGATTGCCAGAAGAACTTCCCCCTCTTGAAAACTGACTAATCAAACAAAGGGGGTAACTTTTTTTTATGAGGGTAGGGAGTTTGGGTTGGTGTGAAGTGTACCGCACTTTGGGTACAAGATCGGAAATTCCATTCTCTTTCTTACCATCTAAAATCGAAGAAAAGAAAGAAGGGCGAAATAAACAAATAAAGAGCTAACTTTCTTTATTATTATGTAAGATTATAAGGTTCAAAAGTAATCGGCGCAGGAGCTGCTACAATTGCTTCAGCGGGAGCTGCTGCCGGTATTGGAAATATTTTCAGTTCCTTAATTCTGTTGCGAGAAATCATTCATTGGCAAAACAATTATTTGGTTATGCTATTTTGGGATTTGCTTTAACCGAAGCTATTGCCTTGTTTTCATTAATGATGGCCTTCTTAATCCTCCTTGTCTTTTCGGAAAAAAAAATAAAAGAGTGGAAGCGCTCTAGTCCCCAAAAATGCCTTGTACTTTAGCGTTGGGGACAAGTAAGATTATTATCTGGTTTATCCGCCATCGTTATCACAAATTCAATGTCCTGTTAATGTGCCAGCCCTAGTCCGTCTTGCTCTTCCAGTTCCATTTCGAGAGTCATCATAGCTCTTTTGGACTTATACATGCAGCACCCTTTTATCTTTCGGCATAGACCTTTCTTCCTTCTTGCGATGCAAAGGCAATGTCAGGGAGTCCGACTCTTCAATAGAAAAAAAGACGGTCGTGTGCGAGTCGGCTGGGAAAACACAAGCTTCACACGTCTTTCTTTATCTTTTTCATATCTGAATGTCTTTGTCGAGTTGGTTGGCATCATTCGTTCCTGTCTGTCTTTTCATTGTCCGCCTCCGCCCGAATAGATACGCACTAACCCACCTGAAATAAGGTAAAAGCCTTCTTTCCAACCCTTTGTACGAGACTCCTTTCTTCGTACAAATGCTCGTAGGCGAAAGAGACCTTCCTTTGCTCCTGTCGGCGGGATCAACCAGTGTCCCCGTGTGTAAGGCCCTTTCCTGGAAGAGGTCGAATAGTTCCTGTCCCATTCATACTACTGTTGGCTTATGTGCTATGTCTAGCGGCTGGTGAATCCTACCCAGTATCGGGATTGGGTAGGATATTTCCTCGGTTTCCGAGAAGGGTTTAATGGCGACCGGACTCCTCTTCTCTGGAAGTCTAATGGTTTGGGGGACGTCGATTCCCTAGATTTTCTGGCTTCCCTTCAACCAGCCACTCTTTTAGTTCCCAAAATATATAGAATCCAGAATCCTTTTAAGCGCCTTATCACGAAAGTGACCAAGCAAGAAGATAATGATGGTTCAGCCGGTAAGCTAGCAAGCTTACGAAATGAAGGAAGAGGAGACCCTTCTATTATAAGTTGAAAGCAAAGTCGATAGTCCTCGTATTGGTAATTATTATACGCTAAACGTCTATATAAGATATAGAAGGCAAAATATGATAAAATAAATAAAATAAAGAAAAAGAAGAAGGCCCTCTATATTATTATTAATTAAGGCTGTGTAAGGGTGTGTCTATTTTCTTTCTCTTAACTCAGAAGTTCTTTTTTTTTTTTTAGTAAGATAGTAGTGGATCGAGAAAGCAAAGCTTAAAAGGCGAAAATGCTCTACCTACCCTCTCTTATTTCAGGTATTCCACTCGTTCTCAAAGTATATAGCTCTAGTAGTCCTTTCTGCCTATTACACTCCTTCGCTCTAGTGATCGCTTCGTATACTACGCTTCTTATCCAGCGTATTGAACTCGTTTATTCCACTCGCTCCCTAACTCTAAGAGCAACTCCTCTTTTTAGAATTGTTGAAGAAAGTACTAACTCTAACTATCTAACTTCACTGATCGGGGTCGATCTCACTGACCCCTTGCTTCACCACACCCAAGCCGGAGGCTAAGCAGAGCAGAATAAGGTGAAGGTGGATACCGCTCATCAAGAGCTTGGTTAAGTGTCCAAGACCGTATGCCTTGCTAGTTGGATCTGAATCTGCTCTATAGTTATCTAATCTCTTTCTTTTTCCTACCTCCCCTACGAAGGGAAGTACAAAGGAAGTTGCTTCGAAGTTGAAGGGGCTCGTCCATTCACTATATGTCTGTAATTTCATACATAAAGAGGAAGATTAAAAACTCATCGATCTCCTTACCGCTCCGTGGGGGTCTTCATTCACTCTTCTCTTACTTTCCCTACTTCTAGAAAAAAAAAAGAAATGTTGAACAAAAATGATCTTTCTAAAGTTAAGGCAGCAGATCGGTCGGCTGCGGGACGGGGCCGGGAGCAGCAGTAGGAGAAACGATAAGCCCTTCAATCTACTCCTCAATGCAGGAATGGAGGGCCGCTTTCTTAATAATTCAAATAGATAGTTCTGCTGACATCAAGGGAAGCTCTTCATTAACTGAGAAGCTCATTGGCTCGCCTTTGACTCTAGCCTCTCATTTAACTCGCTACTTCGTCAACTTCTCAGTCCCTCGTGAGTGTGGCACGCACCTCTACATCTTTTCCTATCTATAGTCAGGGGACTGCTGCTCATAACTACTAGCTATCCATCTAGCCCACGATAGCGAAGGCTCAAAAAAAAGATNAAGTGTGGCACGCACCTATACATCTTTTCCTATCTATAGTCAGGGGACTGCATCTCATAACTACTAGTTATCCATCTAGCCCACGATAGCGAAGGCTAAAATAAAATATTGAATGAGGTCATTAACATTGAATCATCATAAGGAAGTCAAGTAGTTAGTGACTGACTAGCCGACGCTTCTGCCTTTCCACTTTCCACGAGTCAAAAAATGTAACGATAGCTAAGAGAACTAGAGAGCTAGAGCGAAATACTTGTAGCGAGTAAAGAACGATTTCACAAAGTTTATAATAAAATAGTACGAGTTGTAAAAGCGTAAGAGCTATATAGAACCACCTTTGGCCGGTCTCACATCTTCCCATCCTCTACTTAGTTGTCTCAATTACATCGATCCTGAACTACGTCCATCCAAGTATTCTTGCCCTTACCCTTTCGGTCGAGCACAACCTCCCGAGCGCTAGGTTCAAGCAACTTCATACCACTTCGTCCCTTTCACTCTTCAACCTGATCTCTACATTCATAGCTTGAAAAAGCAAAAGAGGGTCACCGTCACCTCTCTTAATGACTATTCTTAAGCTTCCTTTCTTTGGGAGTAGGATCTCTTTCCTAGGAGCTCATAGAAAGATAGCGAAGTCAGATAGTTCTTTCTTGCTTTCCTTCTATCTTTCTTTCTATTTCAAAGCTTGTGCTTTGGTTCAGATCACTGCTTACTTACTTGACTTGCCCCCTTTTTTTTAAGCAAAGAGGAAGTCGTGCAAGCAAGCGAAGTGGAATCTATTAAAATAGAAAATAGTGCATCTTGATCAGTATAAGAATAAAGCCAGGAGGTTGGTAGTAAAGGTGACTTTCTTTTCCTTTTTGACTTCTTCCTTTAGAATTTCCTGTAAAGTGGAAGGGTAGGCCTTTGGCACCAGAAAGGTGAGGATCGAAATTCGGAGAGTGAAGAGAGGAAGGAACCCTCTTTTTAAGTCCTACGTACTGCTCTTCTCTCAATCGCTCTTTGGTATTCGGAAGTGGAAAGCGAACTGCTGGCTGTGGCCGAAAAGAGAGGTTCTGTCTTTCTTCATTCAAGTAAGAAAAATATGGGACATTCGCAGACCTGTATGGAAGGAAGAGAATTATTAGAACTCTCGTCCGCCCCTCTCTTTACCCTCTGTAGCTGAACTTTCTTACTTATGCGATGAGGAGCTTACTTAGTATTGAAATCGAGTTGGCAGAAAGTACCGAAAGTCGGCCGCCCGCCCTATCATCCCGTGTCTCAACCAACTTTTTTCTTGTCGGAAAATCTCTCTTTTGGCTTTTGAAACATCGATTCGTGACAGCTACTCATACGTGCCAAAGAGACTTCCTTCCCTTACCCTCATATGTATCAGGTGCCTAGACTTGCTAGCTACTTCTATAAGACCGGGGATTTCTCCAAGTCTTCTTCCTAATAAGGATTTTTTCAACCTATTATGTGAAGACCTCGTAGGCGAATACCTGAGATATCTTCCTCAAACGGAGGGGAAGGGGGGGTATGACCATTACTTTCGCTGATCTCTTATCTATCTAAGAAAACGGATATTGGGATGCCTATTGAATTCTTCCTTCTAACATTGGATTCTAACAAGGCTAAGAGCAGCGGATACGGATAGATGACCAAGAGCACTTATGTATCATCTCCTGTCGAAAAACAAAAAACCCCCTTCTTATATACGAGACCTAGCTCTTTCCTCCTTTTACTAAAAATTCTTCTATTAGTATTAGTGAAAGCTCAATCCCAACTCTCTCACTAAGACCGGATCTTGCAAACAGTGTTCTTCCTAAAAAGCCAGAGCGGATACCTTTCTTATATACTATACGCAATTTTCTATTTTCGGATTACCTTAACTTTAAGAAAAGATTCTATAAAAGAATAAAGAGCCTATCTTCTTCTTTCTTTCCAAATCCAAATACAATGGGATGTGCATCTTTCTATTTCTGCTACTATGCATCCTGTTTACTGTTTAGTTCAGTTACTTTTTTTTTCTTGCAAACAAGAAGGGGAAAAAATAGGTGATTCGAATCCCCGTTCTTCTGATTTCTTCTTGTCTGCTTTCTTGCTCATGCCAATGCCTAACAAAACAGTTAAGAAATCTGCATTGGATTCTTTACCAAGAACATCGGCTTCTCATGTCGATCTTCCGTTCGGCCAATTGGACAGCGTCATCTTCGTTTAGTTTACTATTGAACGTCCCCAAATCCCTAGTTGTACAGGTACAGCCCAGGAGCTTCCTCTTTCATATTGATGAAAGCGCTAGGCACCTCTTAACAGTTCAAAGTCCCCCTTGGCTTACCAAACTTTTAAGGTGAGAACAGCGGATTCAATATCAATAGTTGTGGATTCGATTCCTATTCTTATATATGCAACCTAAGTAGCTACTTTTGTTTGTGCATATCTTATATCATGCTTTTCACAAGTTCGGTACGCTAGAGGGTGATGAAGGAACACTAGTTCTATTGGCTCTAAGCCCGCATTCTTCCTAGCAACCGAGTCGATGTCAAAGAACCCGAGCGAGGGCCTTCTCTGTGCATTCATGTGCAGCTAGGGGAGTTGCAGGACTAATTTAATTTCCAAAGCTATAAATCCTAGACTAGAAAGGAGATTTTCTTGGTGTTAAGTCAACTCTACTAGATGCAGTTGCCCAGGAATCCAATGCACTAACTCCTGGACTTAGACGATATGTCCTTAGGGATACGTTAGCAAGTAATCCCTCTCACTAGTTTACTTTCAAAGGCATTTTTACATTATCCCATTTCCACGTGAAAGCAGATAAGAAGTCTCATCTTCATCCTATTGTGATGTCATCTCTATTAAACCTGTTATTCCTATCATGCTATTGCTTCTGTCTTCCAACCATCAAAGACCGGATTCAATAGCAGCTCCTACACCCATTGATTTTGCACCTTCTAACATCTCGAGCTCGGTATTGTACCTTAACCTCAGTACACTTCACACCCACCCAATCGTGAGAAAATGACGATTCACTAAAAACTTCTCTTTTTGTTTTGACGTTGTCAACATCCCGAAAGAAAATTCCTTTGTTAGTGATTCGACTTTCTATCTTAAAAAAGATAACGAAATTTCGAAGAAGCTCTTTTAAGAATATTTCCCGCACTTCTTCAGTAAATTTTCCTACTTTATTATGCCGATTCTTCTCTCCGTATATTTTATGTTAGAAGGAAGGCAAAAGCTGACTGGTGCTTTGTTTAGGGACGGGAGCCACTCCTTCTTTTCCGAGTTTGCCTAGGAGATCCTTTCTTAAAAGACGAATACGAATTAGTAGGGCTGCCCCCAATAGCTCTTTTTGAATGGACATCTGAGATAGCATCAAGCCGAGCACAAAACAGATCTGGGCTGCTAATAAGGAGGACTGTTAAGCCTTCTAGCATAGGTGATGCCTTCCCAAGGTCTGGTCTCTTCGGTACAGGTACGGACTTTGAGAAGACGGCCTTTTTCTTTGACTGTGTGGAATAAGAGCGGGTCCCTTTCATTTATCAAGACTAGATAAACCAAAGCAGTCTACGATTGCCGGGTTTTTTAGGAATGGAATTTATAGGAAGATTAGCGGAACCGCCAGGAATCAGTACTGCGTCGACTGCTATGTGCTAAAGACTGCGGAATAAGAGCTCTTAGTCCTTTCGGCACGGCATAAAATAAAGGCTGTTCTTGTTGCGGGTTTATCAGAGCTTGAGAATCTAGCTAGGGCTATTTGAACTAATAAGGAAAAGTAGGCATGCTAAGTACATTTTGATGGCATTGAATCGGAAGATAGCCTATCTAAGAGAAGATGAAATAGCAAGTGCTTGAGAAGAAAAGAAGCTGTGAGGGAATGCGCTCTGACTGATATCATTCAGGCAATTCCATTCTTACTGTCCTAGGAAGAAGGAAAGGATGAAAGATCCCACGAACAGGGTTAGCATAAGAAGAGCTTTTGCACGAAGGGCGTCGTTCTCAGATGGGCAGATGGAGTTGTTAGAAAGAATTACCGATCGTCGGGAAGAGAAGGGGAATGAATCTTTTTTTAGGGGAATAAGCACTCTTGTCACGTCTGGAGTTGTAGATAGTAGGGGGAATCGCCTTTCGAGTTGTTAGAAAAAACACAGTTGTTAAAGTGAAAAGAACTCTATTTTTTGACTTTTAAATAAGAATAATTATCCGATCAAGGGCTAACCCACGCACAGAGAAGGAAGAAGCTATCTCAATATCCTTCACACAGATGACATTTATCTTTCCCATGACTACTTAGTGTGTCTCAACAACCGTGTCCGAGAGAAGGAAGAAGGCTCTTTACCAGTATCATAGCCGGGAGAATGAAAGCATTAGTGGGAAGATCTTTTGTTCGATCTGCCTTGGGTGGGGCGATGAAAAAAGTCTAGTTCATCCTCCCGAATGAAACACATCTTATGAAATATACGGGCCGGGTGGGTCCAGGGTCCAAAAGCCGGATCGATTACGAGTCATCTCCTAACCTGATTTTCCTTTTGTTTCGGGTGGTTCAAACTAAATGAAAGAAAGGTCGAACAACTTCTTCTATTGAATAGACATCTGTTTCCTGGTCCTTTCAAACTAGTCAAAACCTGGAGCAAGGGATTTGAAGAACTTTATCAATGAGCTGGGACTAATAGCAATATCTGCTTTGGGACCTCAGTATACATGGTAAAATAAAGGGGATCCTAGTGATTTTACATTTGAGAAGCTAGTATCAATAGACATTGAAGAAGGGATGGTTCCTGCAGATGATGTTAATAAGTTGTGTTGCATGATTTCTTTGTGTGTTCTTAAAGTTTAGGGATAATGCCGCTTTTATTATTTAATAAATATCTCTTTTCGAACAGATTTCCCCATCAGTAATGGGATGTTCGGGATGAAGCCAATAAAAAAAAACAAAGAAAAGTTCGATTTGGATAATAGCTTTTCTTATGACACAAGATTGTTCTGTTCGGGACTGTAGTGAATAAAGAGGGTCAGCTCTTATTAACCCGGTACAACAAAGTAATAGAAGAGAGTTAGTACTCATTTAATTGACCTCCTTTTTGAAGTCAATGAATTTCTTTCTTTTACTTTTATTTTGTTCAAGTTGCTTCAGTGAATGAAAATGCTCAATAAAGCGGGTAGGTCTTACTAGCCCTTACACTCGTCAAACTTATTTACTCATTCTCCACAGTAATGGATTTACTTTACTTCTTTCCCAAGCATCTGGTAATTTTGGCTGCCTTTCCACTCCTTACTTTGGTTTCAACCAAGCCAATCAAATCTGCGTCTTGTGCTCTTATATAATCCTTGGCCTCTATCTGCTTCTCGACTTTACCGATCTTTTTGACATTCCATATAAGGACCTTCATATGGAACTATTGTTTTTTTTACATTCCCCTCGCACCTTAGCGCTACCTCTGGTTTTTCGTCTTGTGCAGCCCTTATTTGTCTTTTGTTCTTTGGCCTTTACTTTCCCCCTCCCCCCTCTTTCTTAGAATTCAACATTTATGATATGTTTTGCATCTTGTTCGCCCACTCTTCATTCAGGGTGATTCGAACCAGGGGAGGATCTTCCACCTTGTTGGTCATAGCACCAGTACTTGAACGCTTACTCTTACTGCTCTTCTCAGGTTCACCTCTTTTGGATGCCCTGAGGTTCTTGTTTGAAGTCATTTGTTTATCACAGAACAAGTCCCCCTCAGTCACTGCCATAGTTGACCCTCTGTTCCAGATCCCCGCTTCTATGAGCCAAATCACTCTCCTCGGGAGTTCTCTCCTTGACTACACCCTCCTCGGCTTTGTTACCCAAACACTCATCCTGAGCAATCTCTTCTGGTTCAGCAGTGTCCAGATCTGGCATCTTTGCCTCTTCTTGTTCAGAGTCCTCTAGAACCACAAAACGGTTCGGGCTGACTAGGTCCAGTTGGGTCATTCCACTCGCACAACTAGTGTCCAGCCCCCCTTTGCTATTGTCACTACTGGTATCTGACCCCGTTGGCTCGACATTTTTGCAAACACCAACCCTTACTCAATAGGGCAATTCAAAGAGGAGAACGAGGATAGCTAACTACTGCTAAAAGTCAGACTAAGAGTACACATTGTATGATTGAAAACTGCCGCTGCATACTACCCGGTGCTTGCAGGTCTGACTGGTTCCTTCTCTCCAACAGCTGCTTCAATCAATTTTAAGTCTGACTACGCCCGTAGCTGACTACTTATTGAAAGACCGAACAGGAAATGAAAATTCGTACTACAACAACTGTAAATAAACATTCCCTCCCCGCTCTGACTTTGATCGACTTGCCCGCACAGCGTCTTTTTTGAGAGAAGAGGTCAAGGGGCTAAGTGACTCTCAAAAGTTGTCTTTTGTATCGCGTCAAGAGAAATGACATAGATAAGATCATTGCTTAAAGAGTTTCATTGTCGAATTGATCTCGAAATTGGATCCCAATAGTTGCTGCTGCCCAAAGGTGCTTTATGAAAGCCGGTCCACAGCAGTGAAAGTACGATTGATTCCGTCGATCGAACGAAAACAGCTTCTTGCTTTTTTTTCCTCTCTGGCTTGACTACTCTGCTTGCTTAACACAAGTCTTATTTAACCTTCACGGACCACTTCACTACCCAGCAAGCTCCGGCTCGAAAGCAAGAAGCAAGGGCGCAGCAGCTGCGCGAAGTTGCGCCTTAGCGCATCCGTTTTCTTGCTCGTTAGCGCTGTTNGCTTAACACAAGTCTTATTTCACCGTCATGGGCCACTTCACTACCCAGCAAGCTCCGTCTCGAAAGCAAGAAGCAAGGGCGTAGCAGCTGCGCGAAGTTGCAACTTAGCGCATCCATTTTCTTGCTCGTTAGCGCTCTTTTTTTATTGCAGCTAGCGCGCTTGACTAATAAGATAGAAAGGGCCTCTCTAGCTTGTTTGAAGCCATATAAGGCTTTCTTCAATCGGCAAGGGAAGTCTGATAGGGCTTTAAGAGATAGGGACGTAAGCGCAGCGGTAAGAAAAAGTCACTCAGTGAATCGGTGGATCACACACTTGGAGACAGGGACAGGGGCATGCCTGACTCTTTAGAAAGTATACAAGTGTTGAAAGAGTGAAGTCTGGGGACAACGGTAAACGTGAGGAATGGCACCTCCGCCCTACTAAAGAAGTTCGCAAGCAAGGGACATGCCGAACACCTACCTTTCCAACTAAGTCCAAGGCGAGGACCCGTTAATTGACGATGCGTTCCGTCTTCAACAAGCGGTGGCCGACAAGGCCCCTTTCCCTAAATATCTTGGGAAGCGAAGAGGACAGGTTTGA
>ML275997.1:0-13069 GCA_005239495.1 Nicotiana undulata
ACATTTGCAGATATGAGAATTCAAATTCTCGATTTGGTGCTAGATTTCCATGGCAAATCTAGAATTTTAATTTGCAGAGATGAGAATTCTGCCATTCTAAGTTTAGATTTCATCATGGCAAATCGAGACTTTGTGCATTGTCAAGGTAGTAATGAATCATAGCTCGATCTTACACTTCTTTGTTGTATTTTTCTTCAATATTTGATTTTCNAAATAAAGTATAAAATACGAAGCAAACATGATAATTTATATATTTTTATGAGAAAATTTATGTGGTTAATATCAGATAAAATGTACTTATCAGCCTTCTGAAACAAAACAATGAGAAACAATTGCAGATAGAAAGGCAAGATGAAACTATTCGCAAGTTGGAGGCTCAATTGAGTCAAGTGGTTGGAGTTGTTAATGCTCAACAAGCCAATATTGGGGATAGTAGCCAAGAAGAGCGTGAATTTGAGGTGTTAATTGAGGAGGTCAGAGTAGAACATCAAAAACCTAGCCAACTACAATTTGAGGATGCGATGTTGTAGAAGTGACATTAGTGTCAGCCAAGGACATTGAGGATATAAATTTTGTTGACTCTAGTATCATTGATGTTGAGGATGTTGAAAGTCCTGAAGTTCATGTGTTTGAACGCATTGGTCCACACACCAAGCTTTTTTCCACATTATGTTTAGATGATGATAGGGAAATAGAGTCATTCGAACCAATTGAAGAGTCAAGGAATGAGGAACAAAGTGCATATATTCTGGAATTCTTCTTGCCAGAAAGTCAGGATTACATACCTCATACAAAGGCCAAGGAGTGCAGAATACTGCACTATTTTCTTGGGCCAGTTAGATTCGTTCCACCGCCCCGTGATCATAATCATAAGCTTGAATCAAAACTTGGGGTTCAATTCATAAGCTCGAGGTGGAGGCAAAAAGTGATTCACGTCGTGCCGCGACGTTAAATCAAGTGCTTGTTGGGAGGCAACCCAGCTTTATTGTTTTCTTTTATTTTTTTATTTTTTTTATTTTTGTATTATATTTTTCCGCATCCCCGCATAGAAAGACTGCGGATTACCGAGGACATGACCCTTGATGGGAAAGTTTGGAGGTCTAGCATCAGGGTAGTAGGATAAGGGGTACTAGAGCTCTCTTTACTTCATTCCCGGGGTGAGGCGGGGTTGGATATGGTTTACCATAGATGCCTTGCGAATTTTATGGTGCCCCCAAATGGTAGTTTCTGGATAATATCATTGCATGTCATTTATTTTATGATTTTCATGCTTAGGTTACTATTTCTACGATTTATGCTGAAGTTACTAATGAATTTCCTTTTTTTCTTTTCTTTTCTTTTCTTGTTTTTATTTTCCTGTGTCGAAGGTCGATTGGAAATAACCTCTATTCCCTATCGGGGTAGGGGTAAGGTCTGCGTACGCATTACCCTCCCCAGACCCCACTTTGTGGGACTTTACTGCGTAGTTGTTGTTGTTGTATTTTTGTAGTGTCGATTATTTATTTTTAGGAGCATGGAACGCAAAGCCATTAGAAGGATGCAACAACAAACCAATGGTTGGAACTAAGTGTGAGGTACCCACACGTAGGACCAAGAAGTCTGAGTACCCCATGAGATGCTAGTGCTTCGGTCTTTGGCTTACCAGGGAGTTTCTTCTATCCTCTTATAGTTATGATGTGCATTGGGGACAATGCACAATTTTAAGTGTGAGGTGAGAAGATCGTCTTGGTGACTTTCCATGCTATTTTAGGTTAATTGAATAATACTTTTGTTAAAAAATAAATAGAAAAGATTGGAATTTTCCCGACGATGGATATATTAGACAATTTTCTTGAGGGATTTAAGTCTAAAAAAAGATTTTTTTTGTTAGGTAGTGTAGCAATTCCCCCTTGGTTTTTCTTTGTGCCGCAGTTCTTTTCCAAGGGTTTGTTTGAACCAGGAATATGAGCCATTGTGTTGTGTTTTGAATTGAATCAATATCTCTTGACTTTGTTATGCCTTGAAAATAGTGGGTACCTTGGTTGTGACGCTTAGACTCATTTTTTTGACTCTTGTATAAGTACCTTAAATTGTATAAGCTTAACTTTGCTTAACTGCTTTTACTAGAGTGTCTTGATGAATCCAATCTTGAGTGAGTTAAGTGTCATGTGTGTGTGAGGTTTGGGTGTTATTCTGTGTATTGCATTTGATGCCTAGAACTTGCCCTGTGTGTTTGCAAAGCGTAATAGTAGTTTTGTTCAGTCTTGGAAGTCATATAGGCGTTTCTTTGTTGAGCCATATACATATATATATATATATATATATATATATATATATATATATATATATATATATATATATATATATATATATATATATATATATATATATATATATATATATATATATATATTACCCACCTAATTGTTATGTATCGTAGTTAACCCCTTTGAGCTTGTAATCCTGTTTCTTTGGCAACCACATTACAAGTCTTACCCATTTGTTTGAATTAACTATATATTTGAACCTTTTAACCTCTCATGAACACTTGAATTATTATGAACATTGTAAAAGTTAAAGTGTGGGGTGGTTGGTTTGGATTTTGAGGGGAACTAATGAAACAAGGAGAAAGGAGCACTGTTTTGATAAAGTAAGAGCCACTTGAATAATAAAAAAATGAAAAAAAAATAGTTGCATTGTAGTAAAAAAAACATTCCTTGATAAGTGGTGACTCTTGAAGTAATTGTGCTTACAGAAGTATGGGGTAATAACATTGATGTGAATGTGGAGTTTGGTTTGACATAAGTATAGGGTTTGAATGTTAAAGTATATATATTAAAGTGCTTAGGGAGGTGTAGTCACTCTTATATCTAAATGTATCTTACCCGTCCCGCAACCAACATTACAACCAAATAAAGTCCTACTTGATCCTAGACTGAATAAGCTCAATTAGTAGAGTAGTACACTACGGGCAAGCCTAGGGTGCATATTTTGCGGCATATGAATGTTATTTTTGAGAGTGAGTGAATTCTTTCTATCTTGAGTTCCTAAGTGTTCTTAAATTTTATTGTGTGGAACTACTCTCTTTTGTTGTGCGAGGGCACTTGATTCATGAAGGAAAGATAATGTCAGTGACGTCTATGTTAGAGTAAGTGGGTGAGTTGTGAATAATGCATGGTACTTGTGAGTTAAATCTTGAGGTGAAGATGTTACGCTTTTGTGCTTAGTCTATTTTAAATATTCTTGGTGTGATGAGTTAAGAGAATTGCTTAAAAAGGTCGTGTCTATATAAAGCGAGCAATGGTTTAAGTGTGGGGTATTGATGATAGGCTATAATTACGTATTTTAGTCGCTTATTGCACTCTAATTTCTTGCACTTTAATTGAGTTTGAGCTTTAATCGCTAGTATTTTGCACTAATTGTGTGTTTTATGCCTTGTAGGAGTGATTCTGAGTTATATATAGATATTATGGAATGAATTAAAGTGATTTAGAGCTTTGAAGTCTGAGTAAAAGCCCAAGAAATTAAGTCGGGATCGTGTTCGAAGGTCAAATTTGATAGTTAAGAACAAACGAAGACTCGAATAGGCATATTGCGCATTGTCTAGTAAAATGTACATAAAGTTTTACTCCGAACTCCATTTGGGCTATATAATATATTGTTGGAAATCTAACTCAAAGTGCTAAAACTTTCATATTTTATATTTTTTCAAATTCCGAACGGAACAGAGTGAAAAAAGCGGTCGAAATCGCGACCGTGGACCTAGACGCGGGCTGAAGCAGTGTACTGGTAAATGACCGCGCCCGCGTCGCATTTGGCCGCGGCCGCGAGCGTCCAGGATTAATAAAAGGTCTTCTTTCGCATAGGAGAAGGTATAAATATTTGGGCCCGACCTTACTTGATATATATACATGGAAAACGGTATTTTTGAGAGGTTGGACATACTTTGACACAGATTCGACCTAAGGAGTCATAGACACAATAGGAGCAAGGCGGGGAATTCTTCTACGAGTTTTTTTCCTTCCTCTTCCTATTTTACATTCTTGGTTATGACTTTTAGTATTATAATTTTACATACTATTATGTATAGCTAATTTGTTATCTAGGGTTTTGATGGAACCTTTTGTAGGATAAGTTCTTGTTATGCTTTTATATAATTGAGCCGTTTGATTTCTCTACTTGTTCAACTACGTGTTTATTGTTGTTGATTGAATGACCATCGATTGGTTGTGCCTATTTATTATGAGTTGCTTGAGAAATGATACATATTTAGGTGGTTGTTAAACAACGTCACTCCTAACGTATGTGAGAAATCAATACAGCGGGTTTAAAGGTAGGTTCAGAAATAACAAAGCCTTGACGTGGTCATAGTGAGCAGTTAGATAAAGCCAACTAGCGTAGTTCGAGAGAATATGTCTAGTAAATTGCTGTAGTTGCTTGAGAGAGAATTACGACACCTAAAGTGCTCATGATCAGTAGAGAATACATAAGCGAAATTGTAGGGAACATAGCGGGAATGATTCCGCCAATTGGGGAAATCATAACTCTAGACCTCCTAAATTTAATCTCCAACCCTTAGTATCTTTAGTTGTTAATTTACTACTTAAGTTTCTTAGTTAATTAATTAGATATAAGAATCTTAATCTTTATAACTTAGAAATTTATTCGAGCTTGTCTTTTTAGCGATATTGAACAATTACGGCGGAACCTTAGTTCTCTGTGGGATTCGATTCCGAACTTTTAGACCGGATTATATTTGCAGCCACCGCTTATCCTTTTTAGGACTAGAGTTGGGCGTGATCAACAACCAACTTAGTTATTAAAAAACTTTGAATATTCCTACATGTTATAGTCCAAATATCTCTTTGATCCCTAAGTTAACCTTACAAATAAATTAGGAGAATAAAATAACTCATGAACAACCGTAGTTTGCTTTAGACACATATTAAATCATCATGACTATGGGTACGACTCCCGTGGCATAGTCGTGATACGTAAATCCCATTCGTGTGTGCATTTTATGCACCCGACCACAACTTCGAACATTAATAAAAATAAACATGTTGTAAATCGCGAGTGCATTTCATGTGGCGCAGTTTGCGACGTGTACAAAAAATGACAAGTGTACGCCATCGTGACTTGTTTCAAAATAATTTCATAAATATTAAAAACGTTTAAAGAGGTTTAGAAATGCACAATAGGTTTAAAACACGTAATTAGTCAGATAATTAGGTCAATTATTAATCGTTGAGCGACCGTGCTAAAACCACGGAACTCGGGAATGCCTAACACCTTATCCCGGGTTAACAAAATTCCTTACCTGGTCTTCTGGTTCACAGACTTTTAACGGAGTCAAATTTTTCCTTGATTTGAGAATTTTAAATAAATAAATGGTGCCTCGGAACACTGTACAAAATCCGGGTGGCGACTTTAAAAAATAAATAAATAATCCCAAATTCGATTTATGTCACTTTAATTGGAAAAACTCTCTTATCCCACCCTTATCGGGAAAAAAGAGGTGTGACAAACTTTCAAGAGACATATTTTTGAGCTCCTTCTTCAAGATGACATCTGAGTAATTCTATTGTGAGATTTAAGTAGAAATATTCAATTGTAGAATTACAAGGTCTTTTTTCATTTTTTGGGGTGGTGGGGGGTGGGCTGGCTTTAGTATGTAACTTCTTATTGAAAATAACTACCCAAACAAAATGCCAAAAAGAAAAAGAGTATTGGAATTGTATATAGTTTAAATATCATACAAGTATAAATGATATAGACAAATGCATTCATGTCCTTATCCTTACTTGATTGCATGGTTCGTGGGATAGTGATATTGAAGGAGAAAATAAGATAATGTATTTAATATTTGCCTATTGATTTGGACATAAACCCCCCCCCCCCCCCCCCCCAATAAGAGCTTTTTCTCCTCTAAATATTTACCCCCCCTTTTAAAATTTTTTTTTCTCCCTTTTCCCCCCCCCTCCCAATATGAAGCTTTATCTCTATGATCATATGACCCACCATTTATAATATCTTTTTTCCTAGCTTTCCATCTCCCAAAAATCAATTCAGTCACAGTTTTCCTGTTTTGACTTAAATAACCTTCTCTTTTGATCATCCTACTTTTTCTGGCTACTTATCCAATTTGTATAGCTTATGTTTATTCATTTGGATTTTTATAGAATCTTTAGTAGGATGTATTTTATTCCTTGAGTGAAATTTTTCGATACAGATTCGAATTAGTTGGACCCAAAATAGTTACTATGTAGCGGATGAAAAACTAAAAAAGAATTACTTTAATTATTTATTACTTTCAATTGTTTTCGGATAAAATGATACTATATACTTCCCAAGAAAGTTAAAAAATAAATATTCTTAAGAGACTTTAGCACCACTATTAGACAAATATATATAGGTTAGTTTTAAATTATCTTTTATCAACCATTAGACCAATTCATAAAGAATTGTATACAAGTTTTAAAATAGTTACTTAAAGTGACAACTATTTCATTACCTCTTACCTAACTTCTAATCTATAATGCTAGATATTTCCAAAAGAAAAGTTAAATTAAAGGAACAAAAGATTTTTTTTTCCCGGAGATAAGTATTAAATTGAAATATGGAAAGTGTCATTTCGAATTAGGGATGTTCATTTGAATCGGATATTTTTTCAAAAATAAAATAATTAAAGAAAAAACATGTCCCAGAAACACTGGATCCCAAGCACTAAAAAGTTCACAAAAATATTGCAGACCAACTTCTCAAAAGGTGTGGAGAGGAGGATCCCTTTCATCTCCCAAAAACTTACCTTTATCATAATTATTGTAATAATGGAACACAAAATTATGATTTGTTGAGGTTGGTGATTAAGATGTTAATGATTTTATTATTGTATGTAATTCTGCACTCTAAATAATATAATAATTAATTGATTAAGTTTGGTAAGGAATTGGTCATGATTAATTAGAAATATGTGTTGATGCTTTACGCTTGTAGATCACCTTTGTAAAATAATAAGTACCCTTATATATTTCAATCAAAAGTCAACAAGGATATCCTAAATCATCATTTTAATTTAGGATTATCTCACCAAAATAATTGTTGTTTATGTATATGTTATGGGACAATATTCACTTTGAATCCCTTTTACATATTCTTCATATAAAAACAAATATATTATAGTTGATTTAAAGTTAAATAGAATTTTGTCACATTTTTTAGATATGTTGACTAGAAAAATTGTGATTCTTATGTTATTGTGTAACATTAAATATTTCAATTTTTATTTTAAAATTGAACCACTCAAGTCACGTTGTATTTGAGATGGAAGGATGATAAATTAAAATAAGAAAATCAATAATAATCACATAGATTGAAAATAAAATTATATGGCCGTACAAAATTAGGTAAAAGGGCAAAGAAGAAAAGGTCAAAGCAGAGAGAGGGGCACGAGTGGTAAATAACAGGAATAGAAAGGGCAAAAGTAAAGAAGGATGTGGGGTCATGGTCATCGGTGCGTGGAGGGAAAGCAACCGAAAGTTGAGGTAAAAGTGGCAGACAAAACAAAACAAACCAAAAAAAAACAAAAAATAGAAAAAAAACAAGAAGAGAATAAAAAGGAAAAGAGAACAAAGAGAGAGAAAATAGAAGAGTGTCACAATCACTGGCTGAAAAACCTGTTTACATTCATGTCAGTGTTGTTTAGTACATTATCTTTAACGAAGTAAGAATATTAATATATGACAATTCTTTTTTTTTATAAAAATATTTAGATGTGGAGTCAGAATATTAATTTGACTTCACACCAAAGTAAATGGTGTACAAATAAAATCGAAAAACTGTATTAATCCGATAATTCGAGTCAAACTGAGAAAAAAATTTGATTATGATTTAGTGTTGAGAAAGAACCCCAACCATATTTGGTTTGGTTTGGTTTAACTAAAAAAAGTCAAATCGAACCAAACCAACTCGATATTATATGTATAGAAAAATATATTTAATGCATAAAATATTTATGATAGAGTTTCTTAAACTTTTTCATAGTTTTACCTTTTAACGTATTATTTCAAGTTTGAGCTTATAATTTTTGAATGTTCCAATAAGTTTTATAATACATGAATGTTAGTAACTCAAATAAATCTTAAACCAAAATCAAATCAATACTAATGCTAATTAAAGATATTCAATTCGATTGTATGGTGAACGAAAATAGTGTTGGATATCTATTTTTTAGTTTTTCCATTATTTAGATAAAATGTATATTTCTTTTAGTAGTTAGTCATGTAAATAATAGTACTTATTAGTCATAATTTTAAATTATGTTTGTTTACATTATGACTTATTAATAATATTTATTTTATGTAATTTTATTATCATTATTGTTGAATATTTTAGTACAATGCCATGACTCATCTCATATTTATGTTATTTTATTGAAAACACCTTATATAGTTCTGTCTTACTAGGATTAAAAAAATATGTGGAGCACAAATTTTACATTTTGTGCTATGAAGACTTTATGAAGAAAAAAAAACCCGAAAAGTATGAAAACCCGAAAAACCTGAAATTAAAAGACCCGACTTTTATTGATTTAGTTTAATATTTAATTTTAATAACCCGATACAATTGCGGTTTGATTTGATAATTAGAAAATCCGAACCAACCTATGTACATGCTTCAAATGGTGATATTAGGATTTAACACACTCCTTAAGAATTTATTAACTCTTAGAATTTTTTTTAAAATCAATTTATCCTTAATTAAAATTAGTATATTATAATAAAATTAATTATATAAAATGTAGGAGTAACTTATTCTGGATAAAGTTAAAAAAAAAATGACCGCAGGGAATAGGATTTTAAAGGTTCGCCGAGTTCACATTGAAGTCAGTGCTAGTGGTCCATTATCTTTACGTAAAATTCCAAATTTACCCTTAAAATATTTACTTTTCAATCCTCATCGGGTGTCAGGAGCTTAAGTCCACGTGTCCACTAATAACAACAACTCCTCCATTTTCTCTTTCTTCCGCTGCACAGTAAGTAGTTAAAGAAGAAGAATAGAAGAGTCCAGGATTCTGTATCAGAGTCGTCACAATTTGGGAAAAATCAATATCCCAAGAATCTCTTTCAACTGAGAGAATTAAGAAAAAGGGATTAGTAGTGATGATAAAGGCTGTTTGGTTGTGAGTATTATAATAATTCTGAAGTATTTATTCATTTTTGTGTGGGGAGGGATTAATGAATAGAGGAGGAATAGGAATAGGAATAGGAGGGCCAATGCGAAGGTCGTTTAAGGATTCTCTCAAAGTTCTTGAAGCTGATATTCAGCATGCTAATACTCTGTAAGTCCTACTTCCTTTTTTTCATTCTTCTTTTCTTGCTCTCTTCATCCTTTTTTGTTGTTGTTTTCTAGAATTTACTGCCATATTCGTTAAACCCTTTTGTTCTTCCCCCCCCCCCCCCCCCCCCCCCCCCCTTTTCTCTTTCTTCTTCTTCTCACTCTTTCCGAACAGATGGTCTATTGGAAACAACCTCCAGACCCCATTTGTGGGGATATTCTGGGTTTGGTGGTGTTGTTGTTGTATAGGATTTTTATGGTTCCACACCATTTTCAAGTCTACTTTTATTTTTCCCTTTTCTTCTGATATTTTTCTGTTCTCAGGTGTTTTATTTTTTTGTTTTACTGTCATATTTTGTTCAGAATGATTTTTTCTGATAAGGGTTTTTGTTTCTTGTTAAAAAATTTTGAACCTTCATTGTTTTTTTTATTTTTATTTCTGGCATTATTTGATTTTTTCCTCTTTTTTTTTTGCTTCCTATATGTTCTTTAGTTCTGTGGTTAGATTTGCTAAGATGTTGTGGCAGTGATGACACGTATTTGCCCTTTTGCTTTTGCTTTTCCTTTTTAAAAAAAAAAAAAACTGTGTTTAGAAGTGTAGCGCATTTGATTAAGGTATGGTTGTTATCAGTGTTTGTTTGGAGTTCACTTCTTTGATTGCTTCAAACAGAGATGAAGGTATCATTTTTAATGCTAATCTGATGCTTAGCTTGTAAAAGCCTCTAAACTCTATTATATTATTATGATTATGTAGCCTTTGTTTATGATTCCAAGGCCTACCTTCATCTTAACTTTATCCATTATGGTACCTGCTGCAAGGGAATTCTGCTGTTTTTTTTGGGTTGGGGGTGGTGGGGGTGGGGGTAGTGTTATGGGGATTGGAGTTGCATATTTGTGTAGAGTTTAGTTAGTTTGTTATATACGCGGGCAATGTACATGTAAAAGAGTAATATAGGTAACTGTAATTCGGCAGGTTACCGAATACAATAGGTTAAAACACAGTGATAGTGGAAAGAGTTTAAGAAGTTAAATCCATATGTGTGAAGTTGTTTCTGTTGTTGAAAATAAATTGTTATAATGAGGTTACATAGCTAAACAATGGCAGAAGGAAGTAAATGGTTGCATTCTGTATTTTCCTCATTTCAACTGTTCCATTTTCTTTTTCTCCCACCCTTTCCTTTATTTATTGGGTTTTGAAAATCGGTTAGGTTGGTTTGATGACTTTCCTTTGTTCTGTATGGTGAACATGTTTGTTTGGACCTCGTAATTCAGTGTTCATTTGGTCCTTCTTGGTTTTGTCACTTAGAATCTGATTGTTGGAATTTGGGGTGCAGTGCATCTGACTTTTCCAGAGAGTATGATGGAGCTTGCCTACAGATGCGAATGTCCTACAGTCCAGCTGCGCACCTCTTCCTTTTCTTAGTGCAATGGACTGATTGCCACCTTGCTGGTGCCCTTGGATTGTTGCGAATTCTTATTTACAAGGTCTGCATTTTCCTATTCATGCATTGCTAAACCCCTCTATTTGAAGCTGTTTTTCGTGTGCAATAACCGTGGCACTGGGTCACTCTCTTGTTCCTTGCTCTAGGTTTATGTTGATGGCACCACAACCATGTCAACTCATGAAAGGAAAGCAAGCATTAGAGAGTTCTATGGTGAGTTTCTACAATTTCTTTCATTTGATACAATCACGTCAACTCTTAAGATAAATTAGCTGTGCTGGATAATGGTTGCGAATAATCGTTAATCTTGTGCAGCTGTTATTTATCCCTCCTTACTTCAACTTGAAAGAGGTGTGACGGATTCAGAAGACAAAAAGCAAAAAGCAGTTTGCTCAGAGAGATACAGGAGAAGAGATGATGAAGATTACAGACAGTCTTCTGACTCGGACATTGAAAGGGAAGATGAATGTGGAATCTGCATGGAAATGAACAGCAAAATTGTCCTACCCAAATGCAATCACGCCCTGTGCTTGAAATGCTATCATGAATGGTATGTTACATGTGCAGTGGTGTTTGAGTTAGAAGCTTCCTATTAAGTTTAAATAATAGATTTTATAGTCAGTTCTCGAGTATGGAGAGGCATTTTGTGCTACTTCATAGAACATTAACTCTCCCATACTACGCCACCCCCCACAGTTAAAGTCAAGAAAATTCCTCGAGGAAAAGGAAGACATTGTCACTGCTGGAGAAACTAGATAACCATTAGAAATTTAAGTATCTCTGAGGAGAAACACTATATCAGCACTCATTTTATACCCCTCCTATGTATATATATAAATGCTTATGTAACAGCCACCAAGTGCTTTTTGGTGTGAAAGTCCTGCGGGTGGTCCCATTTTTTGGTAGTCTGGGGCCATCTTTCTCCATTTATCAAGCCAAGCTAGAACAAAGACGGCTAAGGCAGGTACACGTTAATAGCTAGGTCTAGGTTGTTAAAGGGTTAAGTCAGTATTTATTTTTTGTTTGCATGGTAGCCACAGGATTTTAGGATATGCAAGTCTTCTTTTTTAAGCTGATTCTTTTGTACCTTAGTTTTTGAAATACATTATAGAGATGGCATGCTTGGGCAATTTTGTGCATCTGTATCTGCCCATCCTTTTGTATGTGTCGCATTTGGTAATATGTCATAATAAAATGTTTTGTAATATCATTCACTAACAATGAACTTATTAAAAAACTAAAAAAATCCACTAACCATGAAATCACTGTGGCAATTATAAGTTATGATAGATGCTTGCATGGTGGAAGTTTTCCCTCTGTGCATAACGGCATAGTGTGGTGTTGAACATGGTAAGAAGTGATATAGCTTTAAGCTTAGGCTGGTCTGCTTTGTGTGCTTATACATTGGTCTTTATTATTTCCATATCATTATGACGTTGTGCCTGTTTTTGAAGAAGTGCTCTATCCTAAATTTCTACTGTTATCCAGTTTATTGAGTGAGAGTATTGCCAGTTTTGAGATCTGCATCAAACTAGAGATCATCATCTTAACTATCTGTTTATGAGAAACATCTTGATTCCTTGGTGTGTTTCAATGTTGCAGCCAGAGTGTTTATGATTTTTCTTGCTGACCGTAACTCTGCTTGTCTAAGAAGCTGGACTGCATGTGTTTTTGTGTCTTATTTTGAATATACTGCTCCTAGCTATTTTAGGACCCTGCACCCTGGGTGGCAGGGAGAATGTTACCTAATAAATAGGACCAAATGGAAATATTGATGAATTAAAATGAAAAGAGCCAGACCTCCTAAGGTGAGGTTTTAACTGAATAGTGACCTTTGCTAAGGAATGTACCTATTTTTTTGCCTTTTTTTTAATCTAAGTTCGCGTTCTTGCTGGTGACAAATTTTTTACGATGTCGAAATCCTGCAGTGACCTAGATATGCTGCTATTCCGCCGACTCCAAGGGGCTAATTTGCGAGAGCGCACACACGTTCCTAGTCCTTGTAAATATGCTTCTTCCCACTTAATGAATGTTCAGAATTGTCAATGATAATTTGTAAAGATATCTCTTGAGTCTTAGGTTGCTGCCGTTTCATGGGGAACTGTTTCTTAGGATAAGTGAGATAACAGGTTTCCTGGTCCTCTAAAGTATTAGACGCATAAAGTTTCTGCTGGAGTTGCTCCACCATTCACTTACCTCGGAATGGGGTAAATACGGTCCTGCTATATCATATTTTCTCTCTGCATTTCCGAAACCATGTCCTTCCATTCCTCCCCCCCCCCCCCCCCCCCCCCCCAAACAACACCCCCCCC
>ML275997.1:13234-32543 GCA_005239495.1 Nicotiana undulata
CCCCCCCACACACACACAACAAACCCCCAACCCCTCTTTCTCTCTATTTGTCAAGAGTGGTGGAAAGTTCTCCCATTCCTTCATTCTCAACCTGGATGATCTATTCTTACGTGCTCACCTCTTAGGCTAAGTAGTATTGCCTTCCCCATGGGATTTTCCATCCGTTATTTTAAACTTCCTATTATATCCTCACTGACATGATTTTACAGGCTCAGAAATGTCATGGAATGTTTAATTACACAAGTTTCAGAAGTCTTTTTCTCTTTGTGTGTCCAGTTAAATACCTCAACATGTAATGAAACGGGAGGAGTGCTACATACTGGCTGCTTCAACTAGGAATTTGTACTTTTATCTCTACAAAAATGTACATTCAGCATTAGATCTCTCTCTTCTATAGTGCTAATATTGCTTGTCCAATTACTTACATATGATGTATAATACAACACATTGCAGGCGTTCAAGGTCACAGTCATGCCCCTTCTGCCGTGATAGCCTTAAAAGGGTAAACTCCGGGGACCTTTGGGTATACATGGACAACAAAGACGTGGTAGACATGACGACGATAACAAGGGAGAACCTTAGAAGGCTATTCATGTATATAGAGAAGTTACCCTTGATCGTGCCGGATAATGTTTTTGACCACTATGATACTCACATAAGGTAGAGGAGCAGTGCCCTACTGATATGGTCTGAATCATACTAAGGACCAAGAAATCGGTTGTACTAGATTTAGAAATGCAGGTGGACTACTTTCCACCTTCTGAAATTAGTAGAACCCGACCGCACCACAGGGTTGAAGCTAAGTTAGATTAGCTTGAAAAAGGAGCTTTTTAATTGCATCTCCTAATTTGTACATGCCTGTACAGTTCCAGTTTACTTGTCAGTTAAAAGCGCAGTACCCCTTTCGTTGTTTGTGTTCTCATCTTCAATTATGCCAGGAACACCATCATCAGAGTTTTATGGCTGTAACCTAATTTGCCTTCAAAATATATAATATATAATATATGATATATTTAATTGCCAATTTATAATTTCCTTTTCTTGCAAGCATTTTGAAGGATATAGCTGATACGTTTTGCCCAAGGACGAGAGATGGTTCAGAAAATTTGAAAATATTTTGGTGTTTCAACATATACTGTAGAAAAAATTTGCGAAGGTATCTTCTTTTGTTTTTTTCGTCCCCATTACAGAACCAAATTTCACACAGAATTTCTTAGGTACGAAGAAGTTACTGACCATTTGTCTAAGTATGAAGGTCGAATTATATATTTTGTCAACAAAACATACGGAGTATAGTCTCACATGTGGGTACGGGGAGGGTAATACGTATGATGATCTTACCTTTATCCTGGGAAGGTATAGGGGCCATTTTTAGAGATGCCGGACTCAAGGACAAGATGAAAATGAGCAGTATCAACGAGGACTTAAGTAGTACAACAACCCAGTATTATGCAATAGACCTTCGGCTTAGGAAAGCATAAGCATTACATTAATGAAAATATAGATTAGAAGGGACAGAAAAAATAACCAGATAGTAAGGTGGTCAACAATGAAAGAAACAACGGTTAGTTATAAAATTTTACTACCAACAGAAAAGAAAGCGAGACTGCGTGTCACAAGCAGTAACAACAATAATATAGTAAAATAATTGAAGTGAAAGAAATAACAGGTAAACATATAACTCCACAAACGAAAATGCAAGGCTAATAGAATGGCAAAGGAATACATCAAAAGAATTTCACTTATATGCCAATTCAATAATGTTTATTTTATAGAATTTATCTCTAATTAATATTCTTTAATTTTATCTATTGCAATGATAAATCGACCTGTAAATATTGACGCGGAGATCAATTTTTCCCTTTAAAGTTGAAGTCCTAGTGAAAGACAGGTCACGTGCATGAAAAATAGAATATGAGCTGGTGTATTAAATTAAAAGAAGAATCGCAAAAACTGCTGTTCCCGGCCTCAATCTCTCCGAAAATGATTCAGAGAGCAACAGATTCAACACGGTCCTCACGTACATTTGTTTTAAGAAAATGATTCAATTAATACTGAATCAAGAAAATCTAAAAACACAATACCAGTGGGCAATGGGGTATGAGGGGGGAAAGAGAGTGGGAGAAGGAGTAATGGCTACAGATTTCTATTGGTCTATATACAGATGAGCCTCAAATTAGACACCTTTTTGGTCCTGACCCTTTTGCTTGCCTCAAGGTATGTCTTCTTCTTTGACTTTATACTCATTTATTTCAATGTTTATGTATTGTTCCGTGTAATGTTGGCCTGAATTTGCTCTTTAATCGTTTTGCTTAAAGTGTTAATGCCAGTCGTAAAGAACGGCTCTTTTTAATGATGCTTTTGGTTTGGGATTTTATTCAATCTAACTGATTTTGTATCTCTGTTTTGTGCTGGACATTGTATTCTCTAGATTTTGGGTTTGAGCTGTTTCCTTCAATTAATCATTATATTCGAGGTTTTATGTGCAGTATCTTTAGGTATTGGTATTTTTATACTAGGAATATATTTGGAGTCCTTTTACTTTCTTAACTAATCTGCATCTTGAATACAATGGGTGGTATTTAACTTTTCTATAAAGCCAGTAAAGGTGATTCATTATTATTCTCCCTTTTTCCTGAAAGAACAATGAAGTTGCCCCTTCTTCTTCTTGGGCTTATGCTCTTATTCGGAGTTCTTATTTGTGATAATTCAGAATGATTCATGATAAAATCAAAATTGGATGTTGTTTTGTGAGGTGATTAAATTTTCTTTTTCCTTTCTTTTAATGTTAGCTGCAATTCTGTTTGCTACCTTCCTAATTTCCATTCCCTTATTTTTGTGGGGTTATTATCATTTTATGAATAGATTAGCTTGGTTGATCCCTAGCGTTAAGGTCTCTATCAAACACTCTTTTAAAGCTGTCTTCAAGCCCTCATATTCAACTCGCTGCCTCATCCGCATAGCATGAACTCGCTCGAAGTGCTTTCTCCTATTATGGCGGAGTTTACCAAGAACTCTAAACGTTCGGAGCGTGTAATATCCAACGCATATTAAATCACTTAGCGGCCAAGCATCAATAGAGTAGCCTGCGAATTGGTGCCCAGTGACACAGTAAAGGTTGAACCATCAACAACTCTGAGTGCCCCAGTCTTAAGTTCCTATCAACCACTTTCCCAACAAGGAAGCCGCCATGGTAATGCGATATTGTGGTCACAACGACAGAACTATCCCATCAGAAAATCATTGGATAGATCAGCAGACTTGAATTCCTACATGGAGCGGCTTTATTGTACATCATGAATCTTTCTGTTCACACACCTCTCCACATCCATCACAAGGATTTCGGAAGGGAGCTTCTGTTAGGTGTTTGCCCAGATTTTCTTACCATCTCTTGAAGGAAAGGACAACACATTTACTTTGATGGAGTTTTCCTTTTATAGAAGGAAATTATAATTCTTCTATATTTGGCTAGTCCTTTTTCTTGTAGGAAAATGTTTGGACTTCTATAAATTGAGGATCCTTTCTTCTCATTCAGTAGCATCCACAAGGTAGCTATATGGAGTTTGAGAGTAGTGTTTAGGAGGAGAACTTTACGGGACAAGTGTAAGTGTATCACTTGTGTTTGCCTCTTCGTGAGGTTGTTCTCTCGATATTTTGTGCTCTCTTTTTATATAGTGAATTGCTCATCTCCGCCGTGGACGTAGGTCAGTTGACCGAACCACGTTAAATGCTTGTGTCTCTTTTGATATATTTCTCATTTGTTGTCTGATTTATCGTTGTTCAAGATTTACTTTGCTAGCTTATGCATGACACCTGATTTTTTGCAATTGATGGTGAAGAATGGACCTTTTAAAGCAAGGAGCAGGCTAGACTTGTCATGTATTCAGTTTGAAACTAATTTGAGTACATTGGATTTAAAGATTGACAATAATATTAATTCAGGAAATAGTAAAAATATGATATGTGTCTGTTTGCAGGATTAGATCTGTGTGTTGAACACATAATGTCTATATTTGCTTTAGACTTTTTTTACAATGCCAGCCCCTTCTCAACAAAGTGTAATTTCTGATACATAATGCTATGCGATATAGTATGCTTTATTGTGGTTGTCTCATTTATACAGCTTTACTGGTCGTGCAGGAGAAAAGACCTCCCACTGACCATACTTTTATCATCTTCTAAGCCATTTTATAGTTTCTATCGGTGACAAATAGAAAGGTTTATAAAAAGTTTCATCAGTGAAGATGGTACTTCTTTCATTTTCTTTTTGTTCAATGTTCAAGATTTATATTTTATTGAGAATGAAAACAAATATTCAATTATCCGACAAATATAATTCAGGAATACTACTGAAAACATCAAAATTGCAAAATGATACTATTAAATGTACAGTATGATCTTATATATTCCTCATAAAAATCATTCTTAAGCAATTGGAGAAGCTACATAGCATAATCAATATTCCTAGCTAAACTTGCCTAGGCAGGTTATATCTTAGTCCCAATCTCCAAACGTCAAATTCAATATTTGAGTTGTGCTACTAAGTGTAGCCTCAGCAACCTTCTTCCCATAGAGGAAAGCTTCATTCACTTAAATGCCAAAAAAAGTTTCAAGACTTTCCATTTTTAGTATGGATCTAACCATTTCTATTCCAAAACTCAAACACCCTTGTAGACAGGTTCACCAATAACATAGGGTGGATACATTGTAGCTGGTGGCAGTTCTGGTGGGCGCAGAAGTGGATCCCATGGTTCTGCATATTCACCTTCATTCTCATGACTATATTCCGTAACTTTCCCAATAGTTCTTAGCATTGTAGCAAATAGCATAGAACACCCCTGCTTATCAAAAATTTTGATCAAGAATCACATTTCATAACTTCCAGACAGCAAAACATACTGAAATTTCTTCAAGGGGTCTTTTCTTACCTGTGCTAGAACACTAAACACGGCAATCCATTGGAATACACCGCTATTCGACTTCACAAACTCCTCGAAATTATCAAATCTTCCTGATGGATCTTCTGGTAAATCCTGATTTAGGTTTTAAAAAAAAAACATAATCAGAACATTGGAGAGAAGCAACGAGGTTCTTTTGTCGATGTCTTGATCAATAGAATACAGAAAGCTAACTTGAATAACAATATGATAAAGATTTCTTAGATGCATACCTTCTCCCAGTCAGGATTCAACAAAACATCAGTTGTCATTCCAATCTCTGATAGAAGAAGCACAAACATGATGAACATATACTATAACTATTGTTAAGGGCCATTCTTTTGATCTGTTTGTATGCAGCTTCTTTCCTACGAGTATATATGAGAACTATCTATAAGAAGGATACAGAAGAGAGGCAATAGGAGTTGGCAGAATTTGCAGCAACATGACCAAGGCAAGTGATAGCACACAAAGCAGTGCCAATACCAAGAATTGCATGGATGAACCTGTCATGATTTCAGCAGTATTAGCATTTCTTTTATGCCAAGACTGTATTATAGGCAAGGAGTTAAAATTAGGTGCAGAGCTACATGGTCTAAAGGGGGTTCAATTTAATCCTTTTCACCGAAAGATATACTGTGCATAAACTTGAAATTCTGACTCCGCCTCTACAGAAGTAGTTTAGAGGCAAAGGTGGTTCAAAAATTAGTTTAGGTCATAGGTTTGAATCTCAGGTGTGACATTTTTACATTCCTTTGAATTTCCTTGTGAGAATTTCAGGCTACACCGGCGGTCAAAACGAATAAAGAAACTAGGTTGTGAAAGAAATAGCACTAAGTTGAGAACTGACCAAGGGAAATGATCGTAATCAGGGGATGAATGTGAGTCCGCAGCATCACGCTGCCAAACTCTAATCAGCCATATACCATAGAAAAGCATAGCAATACCCATAAATCCTATGGTTAAATTTGTGAACTTGAGGGACCATTGCAGGCAAACCTTCACAGGTTTTACCATCTTCTACTTTAAAGGCCAACTCTTCACTCACTTGGTAGGGAAGCGTCTGAAATGATAACTTTGAGGAATGCATGACAGATCATATTTCTTACATTTATAAATGTTTGGAGTCTTGATTTGTAAGAAATTAGGATATGCAAGATTTTCCCAGGTAGATAGGCTAAAAGAAGGAAATTTCCAAGAAAGAGCTTATTCTTTGTACTTTTGTTGAGGGACCTACTCATTTATCAGTTGCTTGCTGTTTCTGTATTACCTGAAAATTGGTTGCCAAATATGTGGACAGATAACAACTGTCTATTTCGATAATTATGCTATTGTCAAATGATTCTAAGTAGACATAGTATTATGCTATTGTCAATGATTCTAAGTAGACATAGTATTTGGTGACTGCAATTAGTTAGCTTAGGCAGTAAAATATGATGTGATGATAGAAATGGAAAAGATAGAGAACATCTTCATCGTAGCCCAAGCCACTGATATGTTTTGTCCGATAGATTGAAAAGGTTCTTTTAGGTTGTCATTTAACTTGAATGTCTTTACCCACGAAGTTGCCTTTCCTTTCTTTTTCTTTTTCTTTATTTAGCTGTGTGCGAGTTCTCTTAAGAAATTTCCCCCTCTTCCTATAGAATTCAAAAGGAGGCATGCAATCCCTACCACAGAAGAAAAAGAAGAATATAATTGGAAGAATTGTGTTTTACTTAATAACTACCGCTACGATGGAACCACTGGCAAAGTCTTGAATATCTGAGCATCTGCTATTGTGATACTTAGAAGAAATAATAGCATCATGAAGTCATAGTATTGTTATCTCTATAACTCTATCCAAAAGCTAATATATTTGTCAATGGGATCACTTCACTGCCAACATTAAATAGCATATGCAAGGGAAGGATGATCTGTATTGCCATTTAAAGCTGAAGAGTATGCAATTCTTGCTCCCAGCACTGGATGAAGCCGAAGAAATTGTTAACATGTCCTCTGCATATGCAGGGAGTATCACGTAGCCTTCTTGGTTTCCTTTGATTAAAGATATTTCTAATATAGGTTGACCAACAATCATTCGACAGTAATTTTCTCCAATAATGTTTAAACCCCAAATTTTGAATAAGAAAGAAGGCAGCTGAAGTGCAGAAAAATTCATGTACAGCTCAACAACCAGTTAAAAAATATTAGCCGTAACACCCCTCATCCATCTTCCTCCCCATATAAAATGAAGGCCATCAGAAAACAAACTAGCTATTGCTTTTGACGACGAAGAAATTCTTTCATCTCTGTCAAAATATCAGCCTTCACTATGATGCGCATTTGCTTAGAGTCCTCCCACAGTAATCCTCCATATTCCCTGGCAAAATCACATGCAGCCTCAAAGACATCCTACAGTTATGTAAACAAAAGCAATCATGTCATATAGCCAGAAAAAATAAAACGCTAACCATAAGTTTGCAATGCAAAATAACATATATCTTGGCACTCACTCTAGAAGGGAATTCATCATAGAGGTGTGCAGGCATCATCTCAACCCGATTCAAATCTGATTCCCACAATCTAATCTGGTATGAGAAAGTAGTAGTTGAATTAATTGACTTGAAAAGAACTTGTTTTCCAAATAATCCTTTCATCAGAATTTGTCAATGAAGACATATACTGTTGAATTGGCTTAACAGCTTCTGGTTGGCCACAGTAATGGGAATGTGATACTACTCAAGAATATATTCTACCAATGAATCAGTATAAATAATAAATGGGGTCCAATCAGTAATCATCCAACAAATAACCAAAATGTATTTTTGATTACTAGAGCTTTACTGTCATTCAATTTCAATGCTATGAAATAGTAAGAGTAACCTGATCAGTAACATTCTCTGGCACGGATGGTATCCTCTCTGCAACCCTAGGATGAGCATTCTGCTGAAGGAAAGAAATTATCTGCAAATTCCATGCCCCAAAAGCACCACATCCGTCAAAAACTTCAAGTGAAAAAATTGTATTGCAACTGCTCAATTATAACCACGTCCAGATAGAATACCTTATAATTCTACTTGAAACATTTGGCAAATCATCATGACTTTTTGTTCCCTTTTTTTTTGGAGGGGATAAACCAATCAACATGACATTTAACCTAATACATTTAATAGCTATGGATGAGGATAACTGTAACTTATACACATTAATCGGATCAACACAAGCAAAGGTTTCTACTTTTCATATTTAAGCAGCAGAAGCACAATACTTCCTGTAATTCCCATGCTTTCAAGCATGTACAAGTTAAGAAAGGTGCACCAATGTAAACAATATTAGGCATGATAAGTGGATTGAGGGACCAGACACAAAACTATAAGAGAAACATTCTTCAGAGGTCTGCTATTAAACAGCTACCAACATCGACCAGCTAATCAAGAATTGTTTTTTCTTTAGCAATAGCAGCTGACAAAGAATTAATAAGAATCTCTGACAAACATGTCCCCCACTATCAACCTTCTTCAACTTTTGTTTTACATAAAATATGGCACTAAATACAAAGCAATCATGTCATATAGCCAAAATAATTAGTAGTTTCCAAAATAAGACAATGCTTGTCAATAAACAAAATAGCAGCTGAAACTTGCCTGCTCAGCAGTAATGCCATTTTGAAAAGCTTTATACAAACTTTCTTTTGTAATAGCACCGACAATGAGATTTGGAAGCTGGTATTCCACCCTGTATTTGCAGCTAAATTTTGTTACTCAGAGAGTTCAACCACAAAAGTGAAAGAAGAGAGATCTACTAGTAGAAAATCAACACTCAACAGCCAAACAGAGTATTAAGCGTAGCACATAGATTTAATTATTCAAAAGAGTAATGTGTTTCTTGACGAGCACCAATCCGCCACATAAAGGCTGTGATGGTATTCTTACCATTTCCAACAAAAAGAAACAACAGATGCTAATACTTTCAAGAGAGAGAGTTGGCGCCTATTCTTCCCTTATGCTCTTTTTTTCCCAACCAAAGGACAGAAACAAACACACGCAATGGAAGCAAGCGTTCGCGTACCTTGCAAAGAGGCGTAGGATCTCACAGTGTAATTTTGATGTTGAATATGCATACAACCTGAAGTTTGTTTCAATGACGATAAATCCCTGATGAAAGGGAGAAGGAAGGAAATCAATGTGTTTCCAGTCAGTAAGGTATCACTGAACTCGCCCCACCATTACTAAAACGAATTCGAGAACATGAATCTGGATGACAGGAAGCACAAAATTCTAAATTTCTGATTCAGAATTTGCCGTTTTAAGAAAATTGTAATGCTAAAGATGGAAAACAAATAAATAAAAATGGACTGCTATGTAGCTTGACCCAACTACTCTAGAGATGCTGCATCACACCTGTTTCCTGGACGTTGTATCTGCTAAGCTAATTGACAGATTGGTGGCCAGTTTGGTGGGAATAAACCAACTCTCTTTCCTTCCCTAAAAACAACAAATAGATAAATAGGATTCCATGAACATCACGGAAAAGAAAAGCTCCATTCATTCTGGTGAGCCCATTGATGGGGCAATTAGTAGTATTCACCTGCTGCAGCTTGACCAGTCCCAAATCTGAAAGGTCCTTAGTTATACTTCGCTGGAGATCAGTTAATGTGTTTGTATTGTATGCCTATATAATTCAAAAAAAATACAAAAATCAATCATCCTCAGAAAAAAAAAAGGATAAATAACAGCAGAACTTAGTGCTCCAGACCAACTAAAATCCATAGATTCAGAATTAAAAGGATGGTGTCATTTACTACAGTTCTGGGGCAAAATTAGTCCAAAATGTGCTAGCTCTGTCTAGTAATACCTTGCCAGTAACATGAAAGCTTAGCTCCAACAGAAATGCAATAAGATCTGCTGAATCCACACCTCGCTCCTTCATTAATATGAGAAATACAGTGTAAATAATTAAGTAAAAGTCATAAGCCGTCATTTACAGAATTTGAGTAAAACACACCATCTATTCAACATTATGGTCATAGGCACAGTATCTTTCCAACCAAGATCTTAAATAATAGAGCGAATACATTCCAGAATGTTGGTCGCAACTCAAAGGTGGAAGTTATGAGCTCAACTCAACTACGTTTCAATCCCGAACTAGTTTAGATTATATGAATTTTAAATGAACCCCTGTATGACTATTCATTTCGCTTTATTCTTCAACATTCAAATGATTCATCAAAGTTTGACTATTTTTACGTGGGATGTCAACCTCCCGCAACCCTCTTTCTATATCTGAGCTTGGGACAGGCAATGCTTCATGACGCTTACATATGCGGAATACGCAAACAGAATGACCAGCTCCCTAAATTGGCAGGTAGAATAATCTGTTCTAATTAATTTTCCCACCTACCACCTTATCTTCAAAGTCTCTCAGAACACTTGTCAACGAAGTGAAGTATAAGCAACTATTAAATGTAATTGGGTTTCAAAAAATGAATGCTGCTTTCCATGAAAGAGCTAACAAGAGAGAAGAGAGAGAAAAGGAAAGAGGTAAAATGAGTTCTATGAATAAAACATCAAGAATTATTACCTCAGCATTTGTTATGTACTCCCTGATGATGTACCAAAGCTGTGCATTTGTGTCCATCAGCTGTTATACAAGATGGTCAATAGAACTTCAAATGAGATATTGACTGACTGAGATAATTTAGTGACTCGTACCAGGAACTGGAACCCACTTTCAGTCAACCTTGGAGGTTCCCTGTCATCTCTGCTTAAGAAGGCATGAACTCATTGAGGTTATCTATTATTACAAAAATCTTCCACACATACATGAACAAAGCACTATACATATGTGTGTGTAATATTTATCCTAAATACTACACTAGAAAGTACCTCTGACTTAAAAGGCCACGCTGGAAAACTTTCATCATTGAAGAGCTTATGTTTGTGGTCTTTCCAGCTTCACTGGAGCTTATAAGGTGCAGCAGAAAGCACTGGTTGCCACAGTTGCAAGTCACAAAAAGAGTTGCCAAAATTATAGTCAAGCTGCAGATTGATCAAGATGGAAAGCAAAGTAGATTGTCTCACAACATATTATTACATATTCTGAACTCTCCAGCAAGATGAAAATACAAGAATTACTAATATAATGCAATTCATACCTCCCATTGTTCAACAGCATATGCCTCTAACTCCTCCAAGCTAGGAAGCCTCACAGTGATATTAGAAGGCATTGGTTCCCTTGGTAAGACTCCACTACAGTAATTGAACTCACAAGTCATCATCCAAAATTTTCAACTTACAGATCAAGGATATGAAAGAAATATTTCAACATCAACTCACTTTTTTCCGAAAAATGAAAGAAAATTCCAAAACAGATTTAAAAATTGAAGATATTGAATAATTTTGCAGGAGCTTATTCACTAAGCATTGTAAATAACAAGGCAAAGGACTCAACGCTCCCGCATAAAATTTCTGGTCTTTTTTGCGTAAAAATGCAAAAATTGGAAAACACATGTCCATCAAAGTAGAAAATATTACCACAACAAATATCGAGTCTAGCGCCTTCTAGATTAACCAAGGGTCAATATAACAGGCTCGAATTGCATATTGAAGCTGAATTTTGAATTGCAGCATGACAAGATTAAGACGCCAGTCACACAGCACAAATAAGACAAACATATAAACAACTGAGAAGATACTTATCCAACAACAGCAATAACAACTATGCCTCAATATTAAAATAGTTTTTTCTTTTTCTTTTTCCTTTCTCGCTGAACAGTATGCCTCAATTCCAAAAGAGCCAAAATCTTAGGAGCTTTAAGTGAAAAGTGCAGTTAAAGTGCAGGCGCCAACAACAATAACGACAATCATGCCTTAGTCCTATACAAGTTGGGGTCGTCTATATGAATCATCGCTGACCACGTCACTCCGTTTAAACTCATCGCATGCCAATATTATGCACATACAAATAGAAAATATTAGATGCTATGCATACAAATAAAAAGTATTAGAAGCACCAATGAAGAAAAATAAAATATAGAAATGTAATGCAAGAAAATGCAACTATACGCACAAACAATAAGAATGGGAAAACTACAATAAAGCTCTATATTTGTTGTTGTGCCGTTAAAAACAAAACCCATTGGTGAAGGTGCACATGCCTTAGCACCTTGACGCTTACCCCAAACCGCCGATTAAGCGAAGAGCATAACTGGGCTTCTCTGAGCTTCAGCACACTTTAAATGAGTCTTTAAGAACAATGATTTATTCAACTCTATTTGGGCACATTTTATTCCAATACGCAATAAATTATCTTTTAAGACAAATTAGGGAAAATGATAATGGTCACACACCATTGGGCTCAAATCCAAAACCACAAGTAAGAGTCTTGCGTTCTAATGACTGGAAGATACTTATCCGCTCCAACAAAACTGTTAGCCTACTTTAAACCTAGCAGTAAATTCAAAGACAGCAGCTCATCACAACTCCTTAATCCTATAGTGACCAACTACTGGAGATCCTTTGAGCGAGAGATATACTCTCTCTCTCTCTCTCTCTGTGTGTGTGAGAGAGAGAGAGTACATCTTAAATCTACAATACAAGTTGGCATGCCTTCTTCCCAAAAAACAAATGAAATACTGAATAAACAAAATAAAGATTGTTCTACCACAAAAGTGTATAAAAAACTGATGGGATGTGTTAACAAACAGATGAATTCGCAAAAGCTAGTTACTGGACGGAGCAAGTTTGGACTTTAGCTTTCTCTCGAAATTTAACTTTTGAATAAAAAAGAACAAAATTAAACAATGCACTGTGATAACCAACAGAAGAAAGCAAAATTGTAGTAAATGCTATTGCAGCTTGTGCTCCTCTGTTTAACTATTTCCTTACTGTCCCACAAGTATCTTTTACCTAGAATTTCATAATGTTACTCTGGTTAGAACTGGTCGTGCAGCTCGGAACTGGGGTTAATAGGAATGGAGTCTGGTGTCCACATGATTTAAGTGCCCACTGGCTAGTAATTCATCTAATTGTGCATAAACTTTCATTTTCTAAACCAGTAGTCTCAAAGAAGGCCCTTTTAAATCGTTAACTACCTAAAGAAAAATAAAATACACAAGATAAGGAAGCTTACCCATGGACTATATGCTTCTGAAGATTAAGTTGAAATTTTGGATTTAATTGATACATGGCTTCCTTCTTCCTGTAAAAATCAAAGAGAATGGCAGCGTCAACAATCAAAAACTAACTAAAACAACAACAACAAACCCAGTATGTTCCCACCAGGTGGGTCTGGGGAGGGTAGTATGCACGCAGACCTTACCCCTACCTAATAGGTAGAGAGGCTGTTTCCAATAGACCCTCGGCTCAGGAAGGGTAATAAGAAGAGGAGGAAAGCAAGAAAGGAAGAAAAAGGGAAGAGAAAAGAAAAAGAGAGATAAAGAATAAACTAACTAAAACAAAAAAGTGAAAATTGACAAGAAACTAGAGCCAATTATATTGAATTTAAACTTGGGGATTAACAGTGTCTTCCGCAAAGAAATAATGAACCGCCCTGACCAAATAACTATCATCCCAATAGTTGCGGCACGATTACAATAACCTACAATCCTATAACTTATGAAGAAGGAACTATTACTGCAACAGTTGAGGCATGACACAAAAAACTAAAACTTCTATAATGCTTATAAAAGCAAGAACTGCAACATGAAAACAAAATAAAGCTAAGCAAGCATTGGCATTTCAAGATATTCCCTTTGATCATGATTATTTTGAGCAAGGTTCTAAACTAGCTCACATGTCATCATTTAGAGTGCTAGAGAAAAACATGGAAACAAGATAAAGAGCAAGTAAAAAGGTATACAGAAATATAGTACGTTAGGATGTAGAAACTAATGTCTTTAAATACTAGAAATCTGAGAATACAAAGCTGCCTAAACAGCTTGTTTTTAGCGCACTTCAGCACTTTCTATTTTGAGAAAAAGGTATATATTTCATTATAACAATAGCCACTGGGAGACGCATATTACAAATACATTTACAATAGCGATCCCTTCTCCATCAGATGCTCAAGCACTTCCAGAAAATCGATTCGTATATAAGTTCCAACCTCCCTATGCTACCGGACAGGAAGTATTGCAATTGCCAGGAAAGGCGCACTGAAAGGCTAACTACCACTTTCATTACTAAAATAGGAATAAACAGCATTAATCAAGAAAAGAAAATGGCAGCTATCAAGAAAGAGAAGGATCTTCCCAATAACCTGTCAAATGTTTCCGTCATTACTCTCAGTTGTATCAATCTATCAATGGCAACTTTATGCTTTGAGAATCCATCTGGAAGCACCCACTCCTCCATTGACTTGGCCGAGATTGGTATGTCTATATACAACAATTGTAGCACATACTTCTTTGCTAAGGGAGGTAACGATCTGGCAGAAGAAATGAATAAAATAAACACCTAAAACAGCATATTTCTAAATACTATTACCAAAAGAGATTTTTGTTTTCGAATAAACTAGTACCTTTTTGCCTACCAAAAAAGCAAAGATATTTTTTTTCTTCATTTTTTCCAGTATGTACAAGTAATCATGAGCATGATTAATTTACAAATTTACATCACATCAACAAGGTCTTCTAGAACTTATTTTGTTCATTAGATTCATCATATTCAATATATATTCTCTTTGTAGAACTACATTTTATAAGATTCAAAAAATCATTCGCATCCACAATCATAGTTCTTGCCGGTTCCCATAGTATCTCCTTGCTATAGCCTGAACTAAATAATAAGTAATAGTAATATTTTTCTCAAATTGTTCAACATTATATATTTGTATCTCTGTGTATATTATACTTGTGCCTAGCTTGAAGTTCATTAGCTTGAAGTTCATTTCTCCAGAATAATAAGCCCAAAGAGAAATCAAATTTCCTTTGCATCCAAACTTACACATTACTCATCAAACATTGGAAAAAACAATTGTGAAGATTACATCCATTTTTAATTGCAAACAAAAAACGGCAAGATTAATGATTAACTCAATATGAAACCGAAGTTTGAGCATATAAAATGGCTATGCAAAAAAAAAAAAAAAAAAAAAAAAAAACTCTAACCTGAGGATGGCTTCACAGATAAAGGAATTGTCGTAGAGCATGTCGAGCTTCACTGCAGGCAATGAAGCCACCATATCCATGAAATTCCTGGCCACTATCTTCACTTGCGGCATTGTTCCCAATCTCTGTTTTCGATCAAATTAGGGTTCTTAATTCAATTTCTCAACCTAGGGCTTAACTCTGATGATTCGATGGTACTTTCGCTTATATATTCATACGAATCATGATTTAAAAACACAAAGAAAAGTGCAGATTATGAAGTAACTCGAGCAAGCTCGAGCGATGAAAATCAAAAAGTTATTTGATTCTTGCAATTTGGGCCAGATACTTCTTGGACTTTCTGGCGTTTGTTTTGAATTTTGAAGTTGAAGGCCCAAGTTAAATTGGGCCTTCGTGATCCAGGGTCAAAGTATTTCGTAAAAATACACACAGGCTAGCTAGTTTTCAGACCTGTAATTATTAAAAAATAGCAAGTGTTTACAAAGTCATTGAAAAATAATCACTATTTTGCTGCAACACGGAAAGTTCCAGCATAATATACTGGAGATTTGAGCACCGTATGAACTTCCAGCATATTATTCTCGAACGCCAACATATTATGATGGAGTTCTAGTTTAATATACTGGAACTCCATCATAATCTATTGGAAAATTCGAGCTCCAGTATATTATGCTGTAATATTTTCCAAATTTTGAACAATGTTTTCGTTCAGATTTATCTTTACAAAAAAATGGCTAAATTTCGATTACTTTTGAAACTGTGATTATTTTTCAATTATCACTTGTAAATCTGGTTATTGTTGAATTTCACCCAATAATTTCGGGGAAGTTACATATATGGACGTTCGGCCAAATGTAATTATATTCCCGAGCCAAAATATACAAAAAAAAGAAGTAATAAATGTAATACATATTATACATTTACTATACAAAGATTATATTTTTCGGTTATTATTTTTTGGAGCAACTGTGTACTGTGTAGTTTTTCCAATTATTTCGTCTCGTTTCTATGACTATTATTTGAACGTTGAAGGATCAAGATGTCACGAATTTGAATCTAGTAATCTTTTTGAGTCTTTCGTCTTTAGATGGAAGAATGTTAGATGAACTATTTATAAGAAGAATGAAATATCTTCTTCACAAGTTTGAAATTAATATAAATGTAAAGAATCTTTACACTATTAATAAAATTTAACAAATAATAACAAGTTATTACTCAATTTTCTAGGTTACCAAATTAAAACATATTGTTATAGGTCAACTTAACGGTGTAAATTTTTTACATACACTATCAACACACAAAACTTGACCTCTCAACAATAACCCAAAAAATCAACTTAAGTAGTAATCCTTAGAATATACTACTAGTATTATAGTTACCAGAGTTCAATTCGAGGAAAGCATAAAATATAGGAAAGTCCCAGGTTAAATAAAAAAAACTAAGACTCTAAACTCAAATCTAAAATAATGAACCTTCAACTTCAAATTCCTATTTGAACAACTTTTTATTGTTATTGATCCATTTGAATCATTACTCAACTAAAATAGCTTCCGCAATCTCGACGATTGCTTATTCATAGGCTATTATGAGTTCAAGACAGGCCGCTATGGTGAAATTGGTAGACACGCTGCTCTTAGGAAGCAGTGCTAATGCATCTCGGTTCGAGTCCGAGTGGCGGCATTCTTGCCTATTGCACAACCAGCTGTAGAAAATGTCAAAGTTATCTTCATTGTGATTTATGTGAATGTCCAGGATATATATGCCATATATAGTTCAACTGGCTTCAGGCGGTGGTCTTGTTCTTATCAGTTGGCTCCTCTTCTACAGGAGGCTTGGACAACCTGCCTGATTGGATTTTATTTACTTTCTCAGAAGGGATATCAAACTGCATAACAAACAGTGAATAGTCAAATAAAATAAAACAAAAAAATTCATACTATAAGCAGTCCATTAGAAGAAATTGACATCATCCAATGAAGCAAGATGGTGACAAATCTATTAGGCATTCAATCATAATAATTTAAAGAATTGCTTGTAATTTTGGTTCAAGGTCTCCTCCTCTTTTCTGATTCCTACTGGTCCCATTTTTGTTTAGAAATTTTGTACAACCATATAGCATAATGAGACCGATCAATAATCAAGTGGTTTAAAAGAGCTGGCCAAGCTTCTAAAATCAGCTTATTTTGATAAGTGTTTTTCTCAAAAGTACTCTTAAAAAAGTAATTTTGCTGAGAAGCAGTTTGTGTTTTGCTAATTAATTTGAAAAGCACTTTTGAGCAGTAATTAATGTTTGGCCAAGCTTTTGAAAACTGCTTCTAAGTATATTTTACTCAAAGTGCTTCTCATAAAAATGCTTTTGAAGAGAAGCTACTTTTTCTGCTTCTTAAAAACTGCTTCTACTTCTCCTCAAAAGCATCTTTTCCCCTGCTTTTGACAAAAAAAAATACTTTTGGCCAAAAAAAAAAACTTAGCCAAACAGGCTATAACTGACCTTGAAACCACAGCCAGCTACACAAGCACGATGGCAATCCTGCATTCATAAAACAAGTGCATATGTCATACATGTACATGTAGGAATATAGTTTATGCCCATTGTATATTCACTTGAAAATTGTAATCCACATTCCAACATATCATACAGTTTACGACATAGTAAAGATGTAGAAACACTAGGAATTACACTCTTTTCTTCTTTGCAATTAGATTTTAGTCACTAGTTTCCACCTTAAACAAACATATTTGTGACGTATAAAAACAAAGTTCATTTGTGATTATTAACAAACTCTTTACTAATCATCTTGTCCTCACAAATTAGCTTAGTAGGGCAACTCTAAAGTTAAAAGTTAAAATAGAAGTACAGGACACAAAATCTTAGCTAATGGTGCATGGATTTTGTTTTCAAGTCCATATACTGTATACGGTTAAAATCGGGCCCACCTGATTTTACTATGTGACCAAGGTCAGGGAGTTGCATTGAGGTTCGGCCCCATAGTGGTTCAGACCGAAGCACGAAGACAAGGCACCGAGTTTTGGGATTTGAGATACCTATTGAGATCGAGGCCAATAACGATGGAGACCAAATGAAGATGACGTGGAGCAGGATCGAAGATAACATGACAACGGAAAGGCGAGATATATGTGACAGGTCGAAGATCGTGGCGGAAATCTCGGAACAGATCAAATCAGGAATGACAAATTAGCTAATCATGAGATTACCTTCTGTAATTAGAGTTATACCATGAGTAGAATTCCTCTACTATATAAAGACGGGTTCTAATCATTTGTAAGACACACTGTTCACGGATATCAAAGCAATATAATTCTCTTTCTCGTTCATATTCTTGTTCATCAGCTTGTTATATTTTTAAATTGTTCTTGCACCAGTCAGTTCGAGGATACTCTAACTCGAAGGCTGAGTTCCGTTCAAGCACTGGTTTGGTTTACTTTATTGTTGATCACTATTATATATTAATCTTCATAGTTATCAGTAGGTGTTAAATGAAATCACGTATCCTTAAAATCACATTATAAGTTTAATTGTTATATATCCAATTTTAAGGGTAAACAACACTTCATGGATGTTTGGTTGGTCAGTCAGCACAAATTCATTTTGTTAGATAATTATTCAGATCCTACTACAGGGAAAAAGCTCTATTGAAGCCGTACACACAAGGAAGTAAAAACAAATGTTGACAACAATCGTAAAACAACAACAAATAAAATTTGAGATGGGAGAAACCTCAGATTGAGTTGCAGAACCAGGGGCACGATCAATATAAGCACTCCATTGTTGATCCTTCAGAACCGGACCCTTATAGCACATCTCCTCACATTCTTCCAAACCTGCACATATACTTTTTCATTTTCTATTCCACCTTAATTAAATAGAGAAGCATCACATCAAAATATTCATCATGTTGTTTAGGAACGAACAGGGATCATAAAATAGAACCTTCCAACTTACATTCCTCCCATGTATCGCCATCAGCATCACACGCCTTTTTGCAGAAAACTCTCCCTACAAAAATTTACACATCCTTACAAATTTGAGTCATGATTTCATGTTAATGTAAATTTTCCATACTAATTTCAATGATTTAAACAAGGTATATATAATAAGCTCAAGAAAGACATGAACTTCGTAACTAGCGCCCTAGCCATTCCCAATAGGAAACATTAATACAAAAATGAGACCTTTACATAAAACAGCAAAATTTCCATATCCACAAACAAAGTCTTCCATATTTCATACCACAATAAATCGTTTTTTTTTTTTTGGGGGGGG